>CM038468.1:25621700-25831821 GCA_021464415.1 Lonicera japonica
ACTGATCAATTTTTTCACATTTTGTTACTGTATAACCAATGGGAATTTAACCCCTGCTGTCAGCAGAGGTGAATTATAGTACTTCTTAACAACGGAGCCGCATATCATTCTTTTAATATTTTCTCCTTAAAATGACGTATATGCAAGTTGCGCGTGTAAGAAAATCAGGTATATATAGGAAATTGTGTGTACAAAGAAGATGGTGTATAAGTTTGATATATTGTGGCTAACTTTGATGAATGTTTGTGTTGTAAAGGATTAAATAAAATCCCAAAGATGAAGCCGGCCCGCAAGTTGGTTTTTGAAGAGAAAGCTAGTTGTTCAAGAAATTCTAATGATGGAGGAGAACATGGACATCCTTCTTTCAGTTCGACTTTGACAGCATCTAATATTAACATCAACGTAATGGTGAGCAATATAATTATTTTAGAACTTATATGACACGATAACTGTACACGAATTTTGAGCTTTATTAGTGCTGATTAAGTTTATAAAGAAAAACATTATATTTCTTATCTTTGAAATTTGAATTGTCTTTTCACTTTGAAACATTTTCAGTTTGGCAAGAAAAGGAATCCCTCACAGTTTTTGGTAGGAAAAGCCTGACTTTCAATATCATGAATCAGCCAAATCGATCACACTGACTTGACTCATCACTTGAGCCAAGTCTGTCTGATTTGGCTAATTCATGAAAGTGAGGGGTTGGGGAAAACTATTTGTACCTTCTCCACATTGAATGTTGTTTGATACTTTATTTTAAAATTGCATATTATAAGGTGTGCACGGATTCGCAAATGGAGTATGAAGTTTCAAAATAATATACCATTTTATTGTTGCAGTATATTCCAATGGAGTTTGCTAGGACCAATGGTTTAACAAATAGAAAGTGTGAGATGATTATGAAAGATGAAAAGGGAAGGTCATGGCCTATGAGATTGAGGCATAATGGAAGTCATGTTTCTGTTAGTAAAGGATTTCATGAATTCCATACTGCAAATGGCTTAAAAGAAGGAGATTCATTCATCATCCAACTGCTCCAAAATGGAAACAAGCCCCTTATGAATTTCCTTGGTAATCTCTCTCTCTCTCTCTCTCATTCGGGTACACAATTTTTTCAAATTACGATTTTAATTCACGCATAAGCTAATAAGCTGCATCAGAACCGCACAGGTGGGTTGTCTCTCCCTGGATTTGAAATTTTTTTCCTACATTTAGGGTATTTTTTGACAAAAAAAAATTATATAATTTATATATATAGGGACATGTGTAGAACTTGAAATTTGAGGATGTGTGTTAGGAGTCCAAACTTCAAGGGTCAAGTGAAACTTTAAAATTACTTTAACCAATTAATATATCCGCACCTCGCGGTACACGTACATAACTATTTTTCCTCTTTTCTGAGTTCTCTCACTCAGTCCACTGTCCAACAATTCGTTCTCCTCCTTTCACTTCTTCTTCACTTCTCTAGTTCTCTCATACAAGCCCGTCCACTGCCCACAGTGCACCGTGGCACTGCCCCTGCCCACTGCCCACACACTATTAATTTCTCTTGAGAAGGAGGAAGTGTTACAATACTTTTAAAATATGAAATCCCGTAAAATATACATCAACTATTAATTATGGTCTCTAAATGTAGAACAAATATATAATTTTACGGCCACACGTGTTGAAATTTGAGCAGGTATTCGTGAACACAAAATTGGCATAGTAGAAGGAAAGAAGCAGATCAAAAGAGAGCGAAAATACTAAGGCACACTCAACCATATCTTAGTGTATTTTGAAGCAAAGGTATACCTCCTTTTTAGTTTGTATAATATATGACTTTTGTGGGACGATCTTTTTGGTAAGTTGTGGGACTTTCTTTTGGGCACAAGTGTAACCTGTTGAATATTAATTACTATAAATATAGGGCAAGATTTTTTGAGGCCGGATTTATCGACGTCTCAATTGACTCGCAAATGCATTAAGAAAGCAGGAACTCGCAATAAATAGTCTATTCATGACTTAGCCCATTTAGTCGGGCAATAAAAGGGAGTCATGTTAACTCTCACCCGAGAAATGTTAACCAATCAAAAATCAATGTTTTTCTAGATATTATTGAAAAGGAAGATTTGTACACGGAAAATAATTCAATTTCACAAAATTCTGACATAAAAACAGTTTTTTCTATGAGAAATAAAAATTGGGGATCGAGGTGGTTTTTGTATTACATGAAGAATTGAAAATTAGGCTTTACCAAGTCGTACAATGGAATTGATTTTGGAAAATTATACAATCAAACACCACTAAAGAACTAAACATGGAAAATATAAAACTACAAGCATTTTTCATTGTGTTATCAAACACACCCTTTAGAAACATAAACATGCCAAGCTTTATACGTAGGTAATTGTGAACTTTGGCTTGGGAAAAAATGAATAGAATCATTTTCCATTCATTCAATTCTTATGATATGGAAGAAGAATCCATAGTGAATACAAAGCAGAACAAGACTACAACCAATACAAACAAATTGGTGATCCCAACTGATGATTTTCCCTGTAAAAAAAAAAATACGCCAAAAACTGCTACAATCACAGTACACACATGTATATATATCTATATAAACAACAGAAAATGTTGGTAGTACACACAAATTTGTTCGCCATTATAATATCCTGTCCCTCTATATGTTGCACCGGTCGTAGCCGGAGAACCAAGATGGCTCTGCTAGTTTCGATATCTCCCCTTCTCCAACTTTATAAACTTGCTCAAATTCCACTCTCCATTGCTCATCACCATTACTATGGGCCACCACTGAATCGTATTTGGCCACAACCGGTTCATCATAAACGGGATCATCAAAAATGGGTGGCTGTAATGCTGCTTCTTTAGGCAAACGGGATTCAGCAAGTAACTGATTCAAAGTGGTGATCTCCTTTTCGTGTTTTTTCTTCAGTTTATCAATCTGTTTGTACGCCTTCTCAGCTTCTTGCTCAGCCTCTGCTGCATGTGCCTGCAATTTTTTTGAGATTTCTTAGACAACTCCAAATTAAATAATTACTGTGTTGAATTTCATAGATTATTAAGCTCTTGTTTTCGGATACTCCTCCCTGCCAAATTAAGAGTTCACGATTCCTTTTTGGGATGTTTCATATTAATCAACAGACTCTTAACTACGGACAGAGGGAGTACTTCATAATAAGCTTTTCAAGACACAAATTGCATGTACCATTCTCTGTCGCTAAAATGTCACAATCCGGGAAATTGGGGTTGGCAGCTGGGCTCCCCCCATCCCAAATTTAAGTTTCCATGTGACTTTCATATTTCTAAGAATTCAGTAATTCACTAGTTTCATCACTACCAAATGTTTAAAACAAGAACTTGTTTCTTATTGTGAGTTTTGGTACACTAATTATCTTTTGAAAAGGAAAGTGGACTCTTAGTTTGGGATGAAGGGCGTAAAAGACTAAATAATACACATGATGAAGGATGCAAAAGAAAACCGAACAAACATAATACGTCAACAGAGCAACAATAATACTCACCTGGGCAGCAGCAACAATTTCTTCAGCTTCTTTAAGCCGGACGAGTAATTCACCGGCAGCCTGTACAGCTTCTGCAGTATCCCTCAATTGAGCCTGAAGCCCTTTGTTCTCATCCTTTAGATACCGTCTCTCTTTCTCTCTCTCCACTTTTAGAGCAGAAATCTCTGCCGCTAACGCGTTTATGAACTTAGACTCAGCACCCCTAACTCCAGCTTTAGCCGCTGCTTTCTTCACATCATCTATTCCCTCTTGCATCTTTCTGTGCCTCATAAGTAGTTGTATATGTTTCTCCTCGAGATCTACATATTGTTCAAGTAAACGTGCATGGCCCTGCATTGCCATTTGCATTGCTTCCTTCAATTCTTCTGAACATTCTTTCTCCATTTTGAGTTCTTGCTTTTGTTTTTCAGTAACCGAGCGGTTAGCTTCTAGCTCAATTCTCAATTCTTCTGCTAGAGAGATCCACTTGCTCTCAGCTTCATTCCATTGATTCCTTTCCAGTTCGAGTTTCCTCTCAGTACTGTCCTCAGTCGTCTCTGTAATTGTGCACAACATTGGAGTGGGCTCGCATAATTGTAGAAAAGGACTTCGTTTTCGAGCCAACTTAGGTGAAGTGTCTATATAGTATTGTAGTTGGCTTCGTAGGTCTTGAATTTCTTCGACTAGTACGTCCCTTTCACCCATATCGAAGAAGTTCCGATAATGTTCTAGCTCATTTTGAACTCTTTTTAGCTCAATTTTCGTGCTTAGAACTTCGGGGTGATTTTCATACTTTTCCTTCAAAAGCTGTTTTACCAAATGGAACATGGATAACAACAGAGATAAGTACTAAAACAATTGAGGTCAGTTTGTTCAAAAACAGTTGGATTACAAAAACAATTGATTTTTGTGATAAGCTGAAAAAACTAGAAGGTGATTTGAAGAGATATTTTTAATCTTTTCTTCCTTTTACATAGAAAATTTTTCTTGCCCATCATCCCCCAAAGAATTGGATTCCATAGAAAAACCACATAAGTAATTGAACTCTCATAAATATTACTATTGTTTCAATCATTTTCCAACTTTTTACAAACACAACCTAAAATTATGAAATTTTACTGATCAAAGTGAAAATAAATGCATACCATATGCTCATTTTTCAGTGATAGTAATTCATCGTCAACAAATTCCTCGGAAGATAAAATACCATCCATGAGGCTCTCGAGGCGAATGATTTTATCTTCCCGTGTTTGCCCAATTATAGCATTGCATTCCCTCTCATGTTTGTACTGTTGAACCTGTTATTGATGGCCAAAAATTATCAAATGGAGGAAAAGGATTTCATCATTCTGATCTGGTCTAACAATAGAAAACCTACCAAACGATTAAGGTGCATAATTTCAGAATTTTGCTTTGTGCAGAACTCTTCAATTGCCATCTCTCTCCTTATTGCCCCTGCCAAAACCTTTTCTACAGCCTGCCAGATAATAAATTGTTAAACATACAAAACAGTCAAGAGCGTAATTTTAAGAGTCCATTTGATAAAAAGTTGGAAAATGATTGAAACACTGCTTATGTTTATGATAAATTGGACAAAAGGATGAATGATTGGTGAGATGTTGTTCATCTTCTGCTTACTTTTCACCGAAAAAATTTCTTTCCCACCACCCAAAGAAATTTTGTTCCATAGAAAATAGAACATCTCATCAAATTACTCCTCTTTTTCAACTTCTCGTAAAAATTACTAGTGTTTTCAATCATTTTAACGCCCTAAGTGCCCAAAATTTCATGGGGGATGCCTACAAACGTACTCTGGGAACTTGCTTCATGGACTTGTCAGCTAGATGAGACCCATCAACAGGTACTAACATGAACTTGTCGGCTAGATGAGACCCATCAACAGGTACTAACATGGACTGGTCGGCTAGATGAGACCCATCAACAGGTACTAACTGCATATTTGAAACTTCATTACCATCTTTAGGCTCTTGAGAGTTCTTGCATTTACTGCACAAATATTCCGACAAATCCTCTTCCACCAACTCATCATCTTGAAGAAGAGTTTGAACACCCACATCGACTTTGTGAACAAGTACTGGCTTAATATCTGCAGGTTTGTAAGAAAACCTGAACGCTGACCTCCTCAAAACCGAACTCTGCCGATGACTGTCTATAATTTCAAGACCACGATGGAGACTAGCCGCCAAATTATCAGTTGGTTGAAAGCAACTTTTACTGCTTTGAGTAGACAGGGATTTCATACAGATGCTGCTATTTGAGGGCTTTGCACTGAGATCTTTCTGAGAAGCAGTTGACATTGATGAAGTCCTAAGACTTTTTCTGCTGTCATTATTAGCTCTTGGTGAAACACTTGGAGTTGGAGATTCAAGAACAGGGGATACATCACATGGAAATATGCTGAGGTTAGGAGGAACAAGATCATGTGAGCCATTTGGCGAAGCTTGGTTCTCACAGATATCAATCACTGGTTTTCTAGGTGATTCTTCATTCAGTAAATTATTGGTGCAATTTTCAGCTTCAGTCTTTACAAAACATGATGTATTCATACATGATTCCTGACAATGAGCAACAGAGATTTCTTGTTTGTCAACCTGTTTAAGAACTTCTTCTTCCATAGTGGCATCAGTATCCTCGGAATGTTGTTCTTCAATATACGGACTTTCAGATGTGTTTGGGTAAGGATCCACAGTGTCTTCTTTCGAGACCATAACTCTTGAATTTAAATCCAAAGTTTCTGCTTTACTTCCATTCAGAGCATCATTTTCTTCAATAGCTGCTACAGCTTCCTCAATAATTTCCATTTCTTCATCACTATCATCATCTACACGAGGTAACCCCATCGGACGATTAAGGCTGAACTTAAGGAGATTCAAGCTTCTACGAGCATTCCAACCTGTTAAGTGACCTCCGTTCAGGTCACTTTGGGCACCATTTGCTTTCATTCGAAGTAATTCATCCTGTCAAATATTTTATGTTAGAGAATGCTTTGTCTAATGTCATATTTGGTAACATATATTACTCACTAGCTTACCTTGAACACGTGATGTGTGTGCGATTTGTATATATATAGCATATTTGGGTAAAAGAATTGCACAAAAGTAGCAAGTGGCCTAGTGGATTGATGAGCATATGTCAAATTTACTTAGATGCAAAGGTTCGAATCTAGTCAGAAACATGTTTACTATGAAAAAAGAATACTAGAGGGTTAAAATCAGCAATTCAAAATTGTGACACAGTTTCATGGCGGTTGAATTCCGCTTTGGCTTTGTAATATTAGATAAACAAAAATTAAAAGAAATCTCTAAAAGAAATAGAAAGCGTGGAAACCTTTAGCTGTCGTATCACTTCACGCAAGACATTCACATCATCTTGCATTTCTTCATTGATAATTGCCTTGTTCTTAATAGCCTTTGCACGTTGTGCAAATCTCAGTGTACTAAAGGTCTCACTCTTACAGCTGCATCATCAACCCATGGAATTTCCATTTCAAGATTAGAGGCAAAAAGAAAGAATTTTTTTTACTTTGCCCCCCATTTTATATGCAAAATTTGACTTACCAACCCTGCATGCGGGGAATCTCACAGAGTTGCATAAAAACAGGGGTTAAGTCAAAGGATTACGTTAATAGAACTAGACATTGCTCCCCAGTTTTACATAATTCTTTGAGATTCCTTTGCATATGGGCATGGTCTAATGATTATGAAAACAATGGGTATGTCTAGTTTCGCATTAAGAACGGGGGGCAAAGTCCAAAAACCATAAAAAGAAAGGGAGGAAAGAGAGGTTTTGCCATCACCTTTGTGAGGGAGAAATTGCACAAACCATTGCTAGTTTTGAATTTCCACCAAGAGATTCCTGCAGTAAGAATGTCAATTTGGAATCTCGGTAAGGGATGTGCCTTTGCTTTCCTGTTTGGGAAACTTCAGCAAGAATGTTTATCAAGTTCCTGCAATTGTTCATCATAATGACAATCAGCACCAGAGACAACAAAAAATTGACTTGGAAGAAGCTTGAATCAAAAGGTCATATTATGTATGTAAGGTTATACATGATATTCATTTAGCTTCACATCTTCAGGGGAAAATTAGGCCTAGGCAATGGGCCGAGCTGGGCCTACCCAGCCCAATTTTTAAGGCCCACGTGCCTTTTTGGGGCTAAGATTTAACCAGTCAACAGGCAGGGCCAGGCCTAAGAGTTGAAGGCATATCCAAGGGCCACAGCCTGCCCATGGGCCTGCCCAAATGGGCTCTTTTCGGGACAATAGCTAGAATAATATTTCAGAAGGTCTTCTGTGAAAGAAAATCTTGAACAATGTACAAATTCTCCTCTATGGAAAAAACGCAATCATGAATCCCAGCCAATACAAGTTATTGGAAACAATACCCAACATGGAAAATAAGGGGATGTCTATTCATTTATAAAGATGGAGAAATAAACCAGACGAACAATAACTAGATGCAGTGAAAATGGATGCTTTTTTTATTTTCAAGGAACATAAAATATAGAAGAAATTGGTTGCTTCAATTCATCAAGATCAGATACTTTTGAAGAAGCAAACTTCCAATATCGATTAAAGATGAGGTGCCCAAAAATGCGTCTTTACAGACTTTTCAATAATATGATATTTTTCGAGTTCAGAGCAAGGATTTCATTAAGTTATACTTTAATGCAACCAATATTGGCCAATTTATATTTTGGAACCAGTTTAACTTGGATGTTTTTGTTTAGACACAATATCAGCATGTCAGTTTATTTTTTTCCCCCTCCATATTACATTTACTTCAATACAAAAAAGTTCAAAGCACAATTGAAACTATATGCGTCAGTACAATAACTTAAGTGAAATAAACATCCTCCAATCCTTGCAATAACTTTACATGGCTTTTAAGTTTTAATTTTAATTAGACTCTCTACTAAATCACTACTCAATATCTTAGACTCTAGTGAGCTCTCTATCTTAACCTGTGTTCTCCACTATACAGCACATAACGTATATATAACAACAGATTGCATTGAAATAATCACTTAGCTTGGGCTTTTTTTGACTTTGCCCACAATTTTATATGTGAACTTAAGAGATTTGGCATTAAAAATAGGGGGCAATGTCAAAAAAAGTCCTTAATTTTTACTGATTGCAACTAAGTAATCACAGAAGTCCAAAAATCCACTGATGCAATGCAAAATTAACATTAACAACTGCTAATGATTTTTAATACCCGAGCTGTGAAAGAGAACGATTTATATTCCCAGCTTCCTTTAACCGCTCTCCAGCTGCACCAGTTAGCTTCTGTCTTTCCGATCCAGCAAGATCAACAAGATTTATTCTACTTGTTTTAAAGCAGCTCAAACCATCTGCAACACTCTAGATTATTGAAGATTAAATTAGACTACATTTAGCAAAAAATCTAATCAAAAAATCAAGAAACTAAAACTATGCCATTTCCTCATAGAAAAGAAAAGTGTATATATAATTCTCTAATCTAACAAATAACTAGATAATAATCTGTCCTCCCAATCCATGATTGATACCTTGCATCGTGATTCAACAACACAAGTAAACACACTATGTGAACGCGAACTCTCGGCATTTATACTTGTTGCACCAGTCCTCCTATTTGACAAACCCTGCATCAATATTATGTTAAGTTATATAATTAATATGAATAAAAAATAAAGTGCGCACTAGTAGTTCAAGATCAAATATAGATTAATGCCAAAGGAGGAGACACAGTTGTATCTCTTGTTCATATCATCTTGCGCCTCACAACTGGGATTCAATTATGTTAGTACAGGTAGGCATTACTTTAAATCAGCACACGTCATTTGAGAAGAAAGCAAAATTAGCCGTTCCAACATTTGCTATAAGAACCAATAAGTCAGGCATTTCACACTTGCTTGTATCAAGGCTAAGTAAAAATTAATGCCAAAAAATGGGAGTTGTAGACTTGTTTTACCATAGAATTAAGAAAACTGACAGTTTAGTTTAGCATTAAATTTGCAAGATTCCAACAAAAAGTTACAGGAAAGAAGTAGAATAAAACCCCAAGAAGATTAAGTGTCTTGTGTTTCTCATGCAGTTTACTTTCTTGTTCTGTAACCGTTACACAATATAATGCTACTACTATAAATTGTAAATCAAATACAGGCCAACGGATTCACCAAATTGATCAGCAACAGAACACAACAAAACTTCCATTCAGATATTTCACTCCTTATATTGCCTTTGAGGAATCACAAAACCCTAAACATGAGAGAAGCATAAAAGATGTTCAAACCTTTATCAAAAGCTGTGTAACATCCTTCATAGTGCTCACACATTCCTCTGTCAAATTTTCAACATAAACACCAGTTTTGACATCTTCTCTTATCTGAAAGGAAAATGCCAATGTTTGAAAGAAATTGTAAGAAAACCAGATGGATAATGGTGTACAGCATTCAAACAATATTATTTATATTATATCCTTTTACCTGGAGGTTCCCTTGACTTGGATCCAATAAATCGGTGATTTGTTCATTGTAAATCTGTAAACACGTAATTTGAGGGATTAAGTGGAGTGGAGTGAAGTAATTAATGTCATGTACATCATTTGCGCATAATAAGAGTACCAACCTCAAGAAAGGAACAGCGACATTGATATCTGAGTTGCTTGTCAGCATGCTTTTCTTGCTCCTACAATAAAAATGGTCATTGCATAAAATATTGAAACCACATATAATAATAAATTATGATGATATCACCATATAGCCTAACCATCTTTTTTTGTAATGCAGAATATAAAGTCACACCTCGTTTATGCGAGAAAAAAGTTGCTGAAAGACTCGAGGTGTTAAACCTTGCTGTTCACTAGATAGGTTCTCGTGCAACAAGCCGTTTGCTGGTCCCCATATTGTATACGTCTTTCCACTCCCAGTCTAATAATTACAATTCAGAGTATATGAATGATGTATAACAGACACAAATCATGACATTATAATATATACATTTGGTTAAGTCAAGCAGGTATACCTGTCCGTATGCAAAAACAGAACTGTTGAACCCAGCAAGACAGTTTTCAACAAGCGGAGCTCCAACAAACTGGTATATGTCTTGCTGAAATTTACCAAAATAAAAAATGGAAACAGATAATATAAGTATTTTTACGTATTAATCATCAAAATTTGTTTCAGTAGTCAACAGAAGAAAGCAAATAACAAGAGTTTACCTGTGTTGATTCTGCATCTGCAACAGAATCAAATGTAAATGTCTGTCCATGAATCGACAAAGAGTCGCCAGATACTTTCTGGACTATCATATCTCCTTCTTCCTCATATTTATTAGGTGGCCGCATTCGCACTATAACCTAAATTTTATGACAGTGACAACAGGAATCAGTAAAGAACTAAACATTACATTTTGTTTCACAAAGTAGGCTTCATTATGCTGCTCCTACTGATGCCAAATACCATAGCCTTCGCTCTAATGAAAAGTAAATCCAGAGAAAAAATGTATCAACATTTAACGAGAACAGAAAATGAAATCTGAATATTCTGGTCTTATTGCAACATTTTCCCAAAAGTTAAAAATTACATTTCAAAATAAGAAGATAAGGGCAAAATTGTCCAAATAACATTCCTTTGGCATTCAAATGAAACAACACTTGTTACATGACATTCAGACAGAGAACAAAGAAATTTTTCATATTCAGTTTCCAGACTTCGGAACCAGTCTTTTAGTCTTCAGATTCATACAACAAAACAAACACACCCTTAGCATAAAAAACATTAACAGGTTACCAAAGCCTTTTGCTCTATGGAACAGTAAATCCGGAGCAAAAAAAGCATTAACAGTTGACCAAAGAGAAACTCGGATCTGAATGTTCTCGTCTTATTGCAATATTAACCCAGAATTTCAAATCTTAATGCACATCGCAGAAAATTCGAGTAATTGAAAAAAAAAAATTAGAATTTGAAAAATTATTTCGAAAAATTCCCTTAACTCCAGAATCAGAAGGGGTAGGTAATCCATTTAAATTCAGACTTTACTGTTTAGAAAAATGATCAAAGTAACATGTTCAAAGTATAAGAATTCAGATATTACATTCAGACAAGAAACAAACGAAATTTTGAGGTTCACTCTTTAGACTTTAGATTCAGTGTTCACACTTCAAATTTAGAATTAAGATACAAAGAACAAAACAAACACCACCTCAATATAAAATTGCTTTAGTACACTTGGCAAAAACTAGGTATAAGAATAATTTGAAAAGTTAGGGTTCCGAAAAATTACTTTAACTCCAGAATCAGAAGAGCTAGGTAATCCATTCTCCGGAACAGTCTCCATATTTAGTTTCCTCTTAAGGGGATTCGAAGGCGGAGGTCTAGGCGGGAGAGGGCTCTTCAACTTTCCGGTGGCCGGAGACGGTTTTCCTCCGGCGAGAGGGGAGGAATTATCCGGCGGCATTGAATTCGAATCGGAGGAGGGGGGATTGTTCTCCTTGGACCACCATTTCTGCTTGCGATTGTTAGAAGATGGCGATTGTTTCTGTTTCATTGAATTATTATTAGGGTTTGGAGAAGTGGAGGATGGGGAAGTGTCAGTAGTAGAAGAGAGGTGGTGATTCTCTCTCAAGACTGTGTTTCTTGGTTGCTTCATTGTGTGAGCAACAAATCCAGAGAGATAAAATGAGTTAGAGAGAGAGAGGGAAGGAGATTAGGGTTTGATCAGACAGCCACAAAGGTGAGCAAAAAGAGAGAGAGAGAGAGAGAGAGAGAGAGCCGTTAGGGGAGATTTGGAGGAGGCGGATGATTTTGAATTGAATTTGGGGGTTTGGAATTTTTGGACGGGTCCAATCCAGATCCAAATATTTTATTTTGTTTTTCATTTTTTTTCTTTTCTTTTTTTGGATTTGATGTCATTTTAATAACAACATAGATCTATTAAAATAAACCATTGAATTTTTTTTATTTTAAGGGATAATCCTATAAATAAAGACCCCATGATCAAGGGTGAAAGTTGCCTACCACTGAGTCAACCACTCTCCTCAAATAAACCATTGAATTTCAATATACCAATTCAATAATTTTAGGTGATTCCATTTTTAACCCCAATAGTAATTGATTCACTCTCACTTCTCATTAGGTCTTTTAGCACTAAGTAAAGGTTTGTTATTCAATTTTTAGTACTTAGTATAAATCTAAAAATGTTTTACTTGACCCGTCAATGCTGAGTAATAGGTTTATGGAGGTCCTTAAGAACTGAATAATATGCTCTTACTTGGTCGTTAAGAACCGAATGAGAGGTATAAGTAAAATCAAGCATTAGTGGGGGTGAAAATAAAATCACCTATAATTTTTGTGCTTGTACTGAAGGCATTGAGTGAGTATTTCTCCAAGCAATCCCTAGAGTATTCAAAAATCAAAATAGTTGAGTAATGTACCATATAAGAGCATCTCCAACAATGCTCTCTATTTTAGAGAGCAATTTTTTCAAAATAGAGAGCATTGTGTGAAATGAAGAGTGTTGTTTGAAGAGTGTCTCCAACAATGCTCTCTATTTACACTTTTATGAAGGCACATGTCGTAATTTAATTGGGTGTAACAAATAAAAGAAAAAAATGATGATTTTTTTAATGCAAAAGTATAAAATAGAGAGCCAAGGAGACTCTTTAAATCTAAAGAGCCAAACTAGGCTCTCTACTCTAAATCTCTATTTTAGCTATATTGTTGGAGTCTCATTTGTTAGTGTTGGATAGCTATTATAAAGAGGATTAATATAATAGAGAATTCTCTTGGAGATGCTCTAAATAGGGTAAATTTATTTTACGAGAGTACACAATATTTGAGAAAGATTTGATAAAACAATGTTTTGTAGTATATGAGAATGGTTTGATAAAACAATGTTCTATAGTATATGGCGGTTGGTGCCTCAAAATGTACATTTAGCCAATATGAGACTTTTAAATGGTGGTGTTTGTATGTTTCTAAACAAGTTTTCTGGAAAGTTTTTAAAAATTTAGTGTTTGGTTGAATGTTTTGAGTTAGAATAAGTTGAAAAGTGAATTTGGTTTGACTTTTTTTCAACCAATACGCATAAAAATTTTCAAAAATAGTCACAATGGATCTTATTTTATAGATCTCAATGAGTAGGTTTCAAATATATATATTATATGGAGTTATGGCTTTTATTAGAGAGAGAAAGTGTAGTGAAATAAATTTTAGGAAGTGTGAAAGTAGAGTTGATTTTAAATTGTGTTTTGAGAAAAAATTTTAAAATTTTGTTCAGAAATATGTGTTTCTCTATCTTACTTTTACTTTATCTATTTACTCTCTCTCTTTTAAAATACCACATAATATTTATTTTATCTGTGTTTTTATCATACCACTATTTTAACACCCAACTAAGTGGGATAAATAAACCCTACTTACCATGCCATTAAATTCCTTATTGTGGATTAAGGGCTAAGATTGATGATGATATTAATATTAAGGTTGTCTTTGACTTGTAAGAGAAAAGGATGAGAAAGAATTAAATTCTCCGATCCCATATTTGATGTTGGTTATAATTGGATTAGAAGTAGATTATTAATCCTACAAAATCCTCTGATCCCACCAAGAAAAGAATTAAACAACCCACCACGAGAGTTTCTATTTGGAAATCATTTTTTCAAGGATTTTGAGTATGGCGGTTGTGCCGAACTCAAAAACCGAACGACTAAACTATACCAAATTGAACCGATCCATTAAAAACCAAACCAAAAAAAATCGAAACAAAGAAACCGAACCGAGTATGTTTGTTTCAGGTCTGAGGTATGTCACTGCAAAACCGAACCAAATCGAATCAATTCATATATGACTCGAGAATAATATTACTTCACTACCTAAAATTTTATATTCCAACTCTAGTGAAAACCCGACTCTTTAAACTAATATGAATATTGAAATTATATTATAAATGTAAGAGTAAATTTTATTTTATTTTATCCAAATAATTAAGTACAAGTATAGATTTATTATTTTTTTTGACAAAATTAAGTGTTGCTTTACAATTTATTTTTAAATATATATATATATATATATGAAAATGAAAATTGCATAAAATCGAACCAAAAAGTTTGGTTCTAGTTTCGATTTGAAAGATTTAGAAATTGAACCGAATCAAAACTAAACTTTTAAATTTAGTTTGGACATTCTAATTTTACCTCGATCGAAACCGAAAACACCTCTAATTATAAGTAGTTCAGTGTGGTTCACTACCAACAAGGAAGCTCAGGTGTGGAAACTGCTATGCCCTTCTATCACCTAGGAGCAAGCATGCCTCAATCAAAGTCGGATGTATTATCAGTGTCGTCGTGTCGTGTGCTTACAAGGAGTAATGGAATTGTTATGTACAGCCAAGTTCGGAAGGTAATTCGGTAGTTATAAAAATGTGCCAGGTTTTCAATTTTTTTATTTTCCCCTTTGCGGTCTTTTATTTCACTAAAAAATAATGTTATTTACCATAAGTAATGGGATTCAAACCCATATTCATAGCTAGAATACTAGAACTCGCAACCATGCTGCATATTAGTTTTTTAACAACTTTTAAAAAAAATTAATTATATCTATATCGCACACATATTATATGTGCACAAAACTCTATATAATATAAAAAGGCCACTTTTTTTTATTAAGTACAAAGGAATACTTAAATAATATTCTTACATGTACAAATATTAGATTGCTCAACCTCGATTTTTTTTTTCCTTTTCTATTTACATATCACATCTATACATAATTAAAGGGTGTTCTTAAATGCACCCATATAATCCGCCTTCTCACCCTACTAAAAGTCAAAGTTACATTAATTTTAACCTAAAAAATAGCGTAAAACCCTTTCTTCTCACCCCGCTTTCTATATTTTGAAAAAATCGCCACTAATTTATCTTCTCACCCATTTAAAGTTTTAAAAATAAAAAATTACATTATTTCCAACAAACAAACATCTACTATTTTCACTTAATTACATACATCTCATAAATATATGCTTATAATAAGTATTCTCATAATTTTATATAGATTACTAGACTTTTATTTTTATTTTTATTTGCACCGGCACAATAACATTTTCAATGATGTTTTTCTTAATTTATTCAATCTTTTTATTTGAGCATGCATGCAAGCAAAATTAAATAAAACTCATGTTAAGTTATCTAATGTTAAAGTTAAAAAAATGTAGTGTTAACGCGTGTCTAATATGTCATAAATATATATATATATATATATATAAATATGTATTGTATGTTGTGTTTTTATTGTTTCAATATTTAATTTCTTAAAATTAATCGTAAAAAAATATTGAAAAAGGAAATAGTTTGGTGAGAAAATCTCTATCATTTTAATATTTTGTAAAGAAATCGTTTTCTTGAATCTCCGAAAAATTAAATATTATAGAAATCGAAAGTAACATAATATGTTAATAAATGATTTATTTTTATGAAAACTATATTATTTTTCCATTTCCACAAAAGATAACATATATTGCCAAACAACAAATTGATCTTTTAATATTTTTGAAGTAGTGAATTAAGTATTATATTTACTTATTTGATAAAGATAAAAATAAAATTTGTAAATAAATTTGAAATATGAATAATAAACATTTAAGAAAAGATTATATAAAATATCATATAATTACTAAAACTTATTTATGACAATTAATATTTTGTATCTTGGAGGTACTATTTAGATGAAATTTTTAATAAAATTTATTAAGAACGATGTAAATTTTATTATTATGTTTTATCTTAATGAAAAATTTAATATTATTTAATATTTTTACTTTTAGGGATGAAATTTTATCGTCCCTATATTATTTCAGTAAACTCACCCCATTGCTGGGGTGAAATGCAAGATTTTTTAAAGATTTGATAGGGTGAGAAGAAAGTATTCTCACATTGGGGTAAGAAGACTGATTTTGTGGGTGCATTTAAGAACACCCTAATTAAATTTTGATGAATACAATAAGAATCATTTTTTTTTCATTTAATTTTATCGTCTAGAGCCCCAAATTCTTTTGTACCGCTTTTGCTAATGTTTAGCATATTCATATCAACTTTTTTCGATTCACACTACCCAACATTGTATGACTACACACATAATTATATACTTTTAGGCTCCGTTTGATAATACCATAAAAAATAGTAGAAAAATCAATACATTTTTCTTAGAAAATGAAAAATAAGTTGAGGAATGTGGTAACTCTTAAGGCTTTGTTTGATACTAACATGGAAAAAGAAAATAAAACACTTAATTTAGAGTAAGAAGATGAAAAATAAGTTGAGGCATGTAATGAGACGCTCTCCATTTCATTCTCATTTTTATAAGTAGATATCCTCCATCTTTCATTATTTTTTGTGAAAAAAATTTCTTCCTAAACTATCAAAGAAAATTTCTTCATAGAAAAAGTCACGAAATAAGAATACATCTCACTGCACAACTCAACTTATTTTCCAACTACCCACAAAAATCAATTGTTTTTATTTTCTTTTTTCATGTTCTTATCAAAACCCTTACTTTTTGATTTTTTCCATAGAAAAAAATTCTTTGGAGTGGTGAAAAAAAATTCCACAAAACATAAAGTATAATGAAAGATATATACTCACAAAAATAAATATGAGATGGAGAGCATCTCGCCATAAATTATTTATGTTACTATCAAACAAAACATTACTTTCATAAAACTCCACTATTGTAGACAAAGGTGAAACCACATTATGATTAGGGGCGATTTGTAGTTTTATGTTTGATGCTTTTCTGAGGCTCCCTCTATTGTTTTTAATGTGTTTGTCTGTCTTGACTCTTTACTTTTTTTCTTTTTTCTTTTTTTTTAATTAAGACTAATTCTAGTTGGCTACTACCACTGACAAATAATTTTTTCCTCTGAAATTTATACCATATGGATGTTAAGTTATATATTACTTCGCCAATAAAAGCACTTGAATTCCATTATAGAGGTAATATACATATTAAGTTAGTAGGGGCGAGAGCAAGTAGACTAGTTTAATTAGAGAAGTACCTATTTAAATTTAGGTTCAATTCCATGTTTGTGAAAATGATTTATTAAAAATGAAGATCATTTTCACCAAGTTTCACAATCTCTTTATTGCTTCAAAAACCTTTATCCATACATATGATGTGAATGTTTTGGTATGTATGAAATATATAATCTAATATACATCCTAGAAAAAGAATGACCTAACATGATATTGCAAGTTTCCAAGCTCAAACAGCATGTAGAGACACCATCTTCGCATGTTATATAAATTGATAATATTAATAATAGTTGGAAGTTTAAAGTTAGTCAACAACATTTTAATGGGCACACATTCAAAAGTAGCTGCTTTTATTTTCTCAAGTTATGGAACTTTGAAGGTACTTAATTAGGTAATAATCAAAGAAGAATAACTTGCACTTCTGGCAATTATGTGTGCATGCCACTAATTCCCCATTTATTCTGTCTTTTTTTCTTTTAGATAATATTTAGTATCTTAGTTAAGTAGTATTTTAGTTGTTTGTGAATAGCTTTTTAAGCATATTTGTTTAACAGTTTTGTGCCACTGTTTTAAGCACTTTTATGCCACTATTTTGATCAGTTATTTGACAGTTTTTTTGCCACAAGTTACATTCATTGTTTTATGAATTTATGCCACTGTTTTTTTGTTAAAATCATTTAAAAAAATATATATGTAAAAACCAGTGTTATGCTCATTAGTGGAGGTTATGCTTGGTGTTTTGAAGAGAATGAGTTCCATAACCATGTTAGAGCTGTTTGTATAAGTCGAACCAGTAACAACTGCCACAGTTGGAGACCTTGATTTCCCTATCATGTTAACACAAGATTCTGTCATTTTGTTTCAGTGTACACCTGTGATAAGTAGATTATACTTGAACGAGAACCATTTTAGGGAAAATGAGATGGTCGATGTTAGGTGTAGCATGCCAGTAGGTGGTAGTAATAGGCATATGCAACATACAGCTCATTTTGTACATGGTGATGATTACTTAACTTTTGACCCGATGAAGGATTGTCATGAGGGGTTTATGCGGGATATAGGCGATGAAGGGGCTTTTAACGACCTTCATTTGGATGATGAAGCATTCGTAGATGATGAGGTAGATGTGGAAGGGTCAGAGGAGTTTGAGGATCTGACCCCGATCCATTTTGAAGAAGCATAACCCTACTACACATAAGTGAGTTCGAACATTGCGATTGATGTTATCACCTCTGAAACATACTCTTTAAGCAGTCAGTGGGACCCAGAGAAGAAAGAATTGAGGAGAAGACTTATATTTTCGAACAAATATGAAATGAAGAGACCTGTGCAGGCTTACTCAATCAAGAATCACCACCGATTTAAGACAAATAAGTCGAGCTAAAAGGTGTTCAAGTTGATATGCTAGTTTAAAGAAACAAAATGCCCTTGAAAGTTTTAGGGTATACCTGAAAGAGGGGGAAGTGTATGGACAATAACAAAGTACGTAGACTAACACACATGTACCTACCCCAATATTGAGCATAACCACCCTCAGTTAGATGCAAACTTAATAACTTACCAAAACTTTTCAAATAAAGTAAAGTTGGAGTATCGCAATGTCCTGTACAACTTTGGTGAAAAAACAATAGGAAAATGGTTCGTATTTAGCAAGTACCACAAATACACATAAAATAAAGGTGTCCATGAATGCATAGCCAGGAACATGATTGATGAATAATAAGGATGTTCAAGATTTGGCCACTGATACAAATAGAACATTGTCCTCCAATGAAGAGGTGAGACCTGCAACAATCTTTGGCACTTTCGTTTGATTCTTCGAGCTCAATTTTGTAAGAATCAATCTTGTATTTTCGATTGGATTTCACTTGGAAGAAAGGGAACCGAATTATCAATCCTAGAGGAATTGCTTATGTTTGTTTTTATGGAGTGAGATTGTGTAAGGTTTGAGATGTTATATAGGATATTAAAAAGCATGTGTTTGAACAGTGCATTGAGATGACGAGACCCTTGGCAAAAATATTAAGCCTTTTACTTTGTTAGATATTTGATGAGCCACTGAAAATGGTTTGATTTGACGATCCAATGGGTTGCATCAATGATTGACGAGCCACTGAAAAGCTTTTACTGTTGAATTTTTTAATACAAATGAGAAAGAAAGATAATGGGGTTCAGTGAACGGTCAAATCATAAATTTCACTTTCCAGTGTGTTGTTATATCGTCCAACTTTAGGAATGCACGTATATGTAGATAGACATTATATAAATCCCATCTTTAGATAATTTTCTTTTATCTCACTCTTAACAAACAATGGCTTCTTCTAGCTCAAACAATAACCAATCCGAAGACATAAATGGATTCTCAATGAGTGACAAAATTCAGCTTTGTAATGCTTGAAAATAAGTCACCCATGATGGTAAGTGGTGTGAGCGAGATAACCCGCGAACATGGGGGCAAATGGCTGCAATTTTAAATACAGCACCCAAGAAATCGAGCTCCTTGTGGAATAACAGAATTGCGACACATGATGAACTTACTCAACTATGGGCAAAGGTTGAACCAGTGATGAAAAAATTTGACCGCTTTTACAATGAGAAGGAAAGGCCTACTCCTCATCCAAAATTTTTGATTAATTATCCTGGAAGTAAGGCCCACTATCTCTCAAAATTTTACAACGAAGTTGAGACGGAAATGGTAAAAGCTTGTTTTAGCAATTATATTTTATTAAAATTTAGTTTATATTTATTTTTACGGTATTTAATGCATAATATTTTATCTTGTCATTCCTATAGATCAAACAGGCTGATCTCATGTACTTGGTGGAAGAATGTGTAAATTTTCCCTACATAATGTACTAGAAATTCCTTAAGAACTCTTTTAACTGATATCTGGTTTCTAGTATGTAATGTTTAAGTTAATGTATTTTTCTATTTTAATCTTTTTCTTCTGTAATATTTCTATTTCATGCAACTTGTAACCACGGACACTTCTATAGAAGTTTTCGTGTCTAGTTATATATGTTTTAAGCTTTTAATTAATGAAAAAGATATATATGTTGTCTAGTGAATGCGTGTTCTCTATTTAAAGTTAAAACACATACAATTTTTTTCTATGAAAAATGAGTGATTTGACGAATCACTTAAAATATAAATAAAATTTCAAGTTATACAAAAATAAGCAAAATATTATAACAATAAAAGTGAGAATAGATATCAGTAATTCAAAGATTAAAAATAATTACAACTTTAGAGAAGGAAAAATATTTAAAAATAATATATATTAATAATAATAGAAGAGATGAGTAAAGCATGAATAAAAGTTATTTATTGAGTTTGAAATGAATGGGTGGAACTGTTCATTAAAAAAAATTAAAAAGTATGAATAGAGGTCACCATTAAAAATGGCACACTTGATGCCATTTTCAAAAAACAAATCACAATTTGAAATTATTATTGCTGTAGGTCGGAAAATACCCTAGAGATGGGGTAAATAGGGTTTTAAAAATTTAATGCGGAATTAAATAACTTTTCAAAAATATTTAAATAGAACAAATTTTCTAAAGAAATATAATAAGGAATGCAAGCAATTAATCAATCAAGCAATCAATCCCAAGAGCAATCAATAAATATAAATGCAATCAAATAAGGAGCTTGAGTTAGAAATATTAAACCAATTGGAAGTCCAAGACTTTTTGTCCTCGCGGTTTTGTTTTACCAAACCATAGTCCGCGCTCGTTTAGTTCCCCGAGAAGTACCACTAATATCGTTTTTTTCAGGTGAAAAAAAAATCACTACAAGTGTATCCTCTCACACACTCTACAAGTATTACTTTACCACGATACTCTCACAAGAATCCCTCTTGCTAACTTTGTGAGATTTACCTTTCACAATCACTAAACAAAAATTTACCTTCTTGTTATCCTATGAGATTTACCTCTCACAATTGAATACTAATTGTTTGGTGATTCACACCAATTAACAATAACTCTCAAGTGTTTAAAGAATACAATTGAAACTCACACTAGAGTTACTTGTTTGATCAAGATTTATAACTCAATAAGAATGATTGATCAAAAACATTTTTTTGAATCTTTTGATATTGAAGATAGATGAAGAATGGAGTATGAGAGTGATTTAAGGTGTTCAAAATGTGTCTTTGATAGTGTATACATAGTCCCAAAAGTGATATAGCCGTTTTTGAGGTTTGGTAGAAGTTTGGTACCAAAAATGGTAAAAATTCAGAAATTCAACGGCTATAATCTGGGCCATCAGTCAACTGAATAAAGCTCATCAGTCGACTGAGTGGGCCTTACTCGACTGATGAACCCTGCTGTCCATTAGGCCAAAAGGCCAAAAATTTTAATTTTTGCACTTTTGCATACATGGTCCAAAATCAATTCTAATGCTTAGGGGACCTTAAAAATAAGTTCCTAAGACACCTATTTTTAAAAAAACTTAAAATATGATCGTTTGAATTTAATATGAATTTATTTCAAAACCGATTTTTTGCTAAAATGATGTTTTGAAATGATTTTGATCAATCTAAGAAAGATATATCAATATGTATGAGCTATATAAATAATCAAATAAGAAACTTTGCATAAATCCAAAGCACTCACTCAAATATCGAATTTACGAGTCTTTGAATGCTTCGATTTGTTTCTTCAATTTGATCTTCACTTGGAGCTTTTGTCTTGAAACTTTTGCATGTGATCTTTGATCTTTGAGCTTCATGAAATATATTGTGATGAGATTGATCTTGTTGTCTTGTCCAACGCTTGTAGATGAATGATCTCGGTATGGATAGATCAGTTTTAGTCCATGAATGATGATCATTGAAATGTGGCTATAATAACTTCAATATACATGTTAAATTACACATGATTGATTTATTGTTATTATCAAAATAAGATTAAGACCTTCTAGGTCAGTAATTGCAAATGTCGATTTTAATGCTGAAAGTGGTAATGATGATGCCATTTTATAGCACAAAATCGGCAACGACATGCCGTTTTCAAAAAATAAAAAACTATCAATTTTAAAAGGAAAATGATAACATGTGCCCTTAGGTCACATGTTAAAACTATTATAAATGAAAATAATGAAATCTTGTATAATAATCTATGCCATATTTAATGCATGTTGGGAGGGTACTTAACATGTGCCCTTAGGGCACACATTAACATGACCCATTTTAAAATTGGCATCACTATTGCCATTTTCAAACACTGAAACTTTTGAAACTGGCATCGCGTATGCCATTTTCAAAAAAAAAACATCAATTTTAAAATTGTCATCGTTGATGCCCTTTTCAATGACTGAAATTGGTATTGTTGATATTGTTTTCAGTAATGAAATTGGCATTGCTGATACCACTTTTAAAGACACATTAAATTGAAAATAAAGATTGAGAGATTTTTATTTAAGGACATAAGATTTTTAAAAACATTAAATTGGGAAAAAAGTCGTGGAAAAATGATATGCCCCTTCTATCACCTAGGAGTAAGCATGCCTCAATCAAAGTCGAATGTATTATCAGTACAACCAAGTTTGTACGCATCATTATGTGGGAATTTCAAATTGCGCGGATTTTATGGACCGTGTAGGGATTTATGTCTAGCATTCAGATGTGACCCTATTATATGACTAGTTGGGCGGTCACCTAGGGGTCCGATGTGGTAAAAGGCGTCATATTATTACTATCCAAAATCGGAAGGCAATTCGGTAGTTATAAAAATGTGTTAGGTTTTTAGCGTAAATAAATTTACTAAAAAATAATTTTATTTTGCGTAAGTAATGGTATTCAAACTCATGATCATAGCTGGAGTACTAAAACTCGCAACCATGTTGCATATTAGTCTTTGATCAATTTTTAAAAAAAATTAACTATATCTATATCGCACATATATTATATGTGCACAAAACTCTATATAATATTTTGGCCACTTTTTTTTATTAAGTACAAACGAATATTTAAATAATATTCTTACATGTACAATATATTAGATTGCTCAACCTTGATTTTTTTTTCCTTTTGTATTTACATATCAAATCTATACATAATTAAATTTTGATGAATACAATAAGAATCATTTTTTTTTATCGTCTAGAGCCCCAAATTCTTTTGTATCGTTTTTGCTAACGTTTAGCATATTCATATTAACTTTTTTCAATTCACACTACCCACCATTGTATGACTACACACATAATTCTACACTTTTAGGCTCCGTCTGATAATACCATTAAAAAAATAGAAGAAAAATCAATACATTTTTCTTAGAAAATGAAAAATAAGTTGAGGGATGTGGTAACTCTTAAGGCTTTGTTTGATACTAACATGGAAAAAGAAAATAAAACACTTGATTTAGCTAGAGTAAAAAGATGGAAAATAAGTTGAGGCCTGTAATGAGATGCTCTCCATTTCATTTCATTTTTATAAGTAGATATTCTCTATCTTTCATTATTTTTTGTGAAAAATATTTCTTCCTAAACTATCAAAGAAAATTTCTTCATAGAAAAAGTCACAAAGTAAGAATACATCTCACCGCATGCCTCAACTTATTTTTCAACTACTCACAAAAATCAACTGTTTTTATTTTATTTTTCCGCGTTGTTATCAAACGGACCCTTACTTTTTGATTTTTTCCATAGAAAAAATTTATTTGGAGTAGTGGAAAAAAAATCCACAAAACATAAAGTATATATGATGGAAGATATATAATCACAAAAATAAGTATGAGATGGAGATTATCCCACCACATTCCTTAACTTATTTTTCAGCTTCTCACATAAATTAATTTTTTTTTATTTTTTTATATGTTACTATCAAATGGAACATTACTTTCATAAAATTCCACTATGGTAGACAAAGGCGAAACCACATTATGATTGAGGGCGATTTTAGTTCTTTTGAATGCATGCATGTGGAAGGTTTTGTAGTTTTATGTTTGATGCTTTTCTGAGGCTCCCTCTATTGTTTTTAATGTTTTTGTCTATCTCGACTCTTTTCTTTTTTTTTTTTAATTAAGACTAATTCTAGTTGGCTACTTCCACTGACAAATATTTTTTCCTCTGAAAATTATACCATATGGTGTTAAGTTATATATTACTTCGCCAATAAAAGCACTTGAATTCCCTTATCAAGGTAATATACATATTAAGTTAGTAGGGGCGGGTGCAAGTAGACTAGTTTAACTAGAGAATTACTTATTTAAATTTGGGTTTAATTCTATTTTAGTGAAAATGATCTAATATTATTTTCACTAAGTTTCATAATCTCTTTATCTCTTCAAAAGCCTTTTATCCATATATATGATGTGTATGCTTTGGCATGTGTGAAATATAGAATATAATATACACCCTAGAAAAAGAATGACCTAACAGGATATTACAATTTCTAAGCTTAAAAAACATGTAGAGACACCCATTTTCTCATGTTATAAGAGAGAATTAGAGGAGTACCAATATTTTTTTTGATTCCTACTAATTTTAATACGAAACCATCTCTCCCAAAAACTTAAGTTATTAAATGGTGGGCCAATAATATATATCATGCTCTTCAACACTCCCCCTCACGTGCGACTCCACTCGCATGTGGAGATAGAGACAAACCAAAGGTGCACTTTGTGCACAAACAACAACGTGCATACTGCACAAACACGAAAGGGGAAACAAATGCAAGTAGGAAGATTTGAACCCAACCTTAAACAGCATGTAGAGACACCCTCTTCTCATGTTATAAGAGAGAATTAGAAGAGTACCAATATTTTTTTTATTCCTACTAATTTTAAGAAGAAGCCATCTTTCTCAAAAACTTAAGTTATTAAGTGGTGAGCCAATAATATATATCATGTTGTAGCTTTAACACTCTCCCTCACGTGTGACTCCCACTTGCACGTAGAGAGACAAATCAAAGGTACACTTTGTGCAAAAACAACAACGTGCAGACTGCATAAATACAAAAGAGGAAACAAATGCAAGTAAGAAGATCTGAACCAAAACCTTGCGGAACTTGAGATATGATAAGAGAATTAGGTATTTAATTGTAGTGTTTTTTATTGTATGTAAACTCTTTATCATTAAAATAAAAAAAAATTATTTTTAATATAACAAAGTTAATATATTTATTTATATGACACATCTTTTAAAATTTTGGCCAAGACATACTCTAGCACTATTCCATCCACAATACGGAAGGGCCTACAACCAATCACATTCTGATTAAAACTCTTAATTCTCTTGAAATGCCCCGCTCGGTCCCACATGCAAGATATATTTTAAACAAGTACGTAGTCCTGCACGATGTGCAAGTGTTCAAAAAAAATGTATAATAACATTATGCATAATATATAAAATGATAACTTAAGTACTGTCATTTAACTATAACCATTTTAGTTTTAAGCAATAATATTTCTTAATATTACTATGTGATGGAGTATTATAGCCAATTTTATATTTTCAACATTTTTATATAACCATCATAACATGATTATTAGTTAGAAGTGTTTAACTATAACAGTGTAATTGAAAGTCACATTAATTTTTTCAATGTGAATCGAAAAATATTTTGTAAGAGCATATCCTAGCAATATTGTATATTCTTGTTTTGTGTAAAATTTATACAACTTACAAAAACATTTGCTCTCTAGCAATATTTCAATACATTTGGACATGTAACATATGTATAAAAGTGGGGTGTATAAACTATGTTAAAAGAGGTAATAAAATAAAAATAAAATAAAAAAGAGGGAGGAAATAATGGTTAAATATGGAAAGAGATATGAGAGATAAGGAAGATAAAAGGATAATTAAAACAAAATAAAATATGATGAATAAGAATTATCCATTTAATATTGTCACATGTCATCACCACATTGAAAGAGACAATTTTACTATATATTAAATTATTATAATATCATATATGATATCCTCTCATACATACATATACATGTAAAGTAAAACCTCATTAATTTAACACCAAATAACTTAATAACCTCAATTAAATAATATTTTTAACCAGTCTAGACCCGGGGGTAATGTGCTAAATTAATAATTCACTAAATTTATAAGATAATTTATTTTAAAACAGTCATATAGGGCCCATGTAATATACAAATAAATTGGTAATTTCCTTGTACACAGTAATTATCATCCTTCACCGTTTATTTCTTATACTTTCAAGATGAGAAGCCATTGTTGAATGTATGATTTGTTGTGTTACTATGGCTTTTGCTTATTTCAATAGAGTATTAGACATGGATAATCTGCAAACTAAACGGTTCGTGTTTTGGGTTAATCCGCTAACTTGAAATTGACCCGCAATTAATACAATTACTTTTTTATATTTTTTGCAGCTATATATATTTTTTATTTTGCCATCTTGCTTGGATAATTATATTCTTATTTTAAGTAGATGATAGTTATTATGTTTTTGATGATAGAAAAACTAGTATTTTTTTATATTTTTTCTTGAGTGATGGAATGCTATCTATTTTAACTATAAATTATTATTATCATATTATTTTGATTAAATATTGAATTTTGGTATTGAGTGATACTTATTATTACTTATTAAAAATTTAAAACTATTGCAAGACAAGTTAATTGTTTTCACATGAGACTTAATTGTCATTATTGTCTTAATAGGTTAATTGTGTCAAGTTGCAAGTTTAACACGATATGTTTATTAAATGAGTTAGTCGGTCGTGTAATCTATAAAATAAACAATTCGTATTCGAATTAATATAAATGATACGATTAGTTAAATGAGTTGTGTTCAAGTTGATTCTAATATTGCAATACTTGTGTGTTAAAAGGACATGCAAAGCTGAATTGCCAACCCTAATTAAATGTTCATAAAATAGAATAATGTAGTAAAATGAACAATCTATTTTTAGAAATAGCATGTAGATTCATGAATTTTACTTGATTTAACAAATACAGAGAATAGTTTGTAAAACAAGAAGTAAAATAACATGTACAATATCTACGAAAGTAACAAAAACCTTAATAAATTAATACTTGATTAATTAATCGTTAAATGAATAATCAATTATTTATATTATCTAAACTATAAATTTTTCATAGTCCCAAGACTAATAATTTATAAAGGTTCAATTGTATATATCTATACATCCATACAATATGTCAAGTGTGAACGTAGAATTCTCGGTATGTACACAAAATTACCAAATTATCTCTCACGGTAGAAATTATTATAAATGATACTAAATGTTAGATTTGAACAGAATTATAATTAATTACCACCAGCCAAGATTTATGTATGTCTTTATTTTTATAGATTAATAAGCATCTTATTATACACACTTAGAATGTAATCAAGGATATTGTATATATATATGGAAAATTTTAAGTAAGGACCTTAACTTAAGGTCTTTATTTACGGACCGGACCATTTGACACGCTTTCCGATGAAATTTTTTGATGAAATTTGGTGGGGATATTTTTCATCATGTGTAGAACATCTCCACCAAATTTCATCAAAAAAATTCAACTGGGAAGTGTGTTAATTATATGATTGAAAAATATTAGTCTAGAAATAGATATATATATATATATATATATGTCCAATATTTTTTAATCCCGTAGTTAACCCACTTCTAACCCACTTTCCGGTTGAATTTTTTGATGAAATTTGGTGGAGATGTTCTACACATGATGAAAAACATCCCCACCAAATTTCATCAAAAAATTCTATCGAAAAGCGTATCAAATAGCCCGGTCCGTAAATAAGTACCTTAAGTTAAGACCCTTACTTGAAATGTATCCTATACATATATATATATATATATATCTTTTTTACTCTAGTTTCATACATAATTTGCTCATTTGTGCCAAATTGGTTTTTATTGACTTTGTTGGGAGTTTAACTCTAAATCCAAACCAGCCACCAACACCAATAGCCAGAGACTGAATCTAAACCACAATTCTAAGACCATCCACTAAAAGGGTGTTAAGAATAACCTCCTCATTATAATAAATTTTAAATATATTTTTCTTCCATTTTAAAGAAATCCGCTTCCATAAAGTAATAATTTTCAATAATACAAAAATATCTAATGTCACAATAAACTTTCAAAATAAATAAATCAAAAAAACCCCTTGAACTAAAAATCGAGTTATTCACTACTTCAACTATTAAAACTAGTTTGATATCACCATCCCTCTTTCGTTTCAAAAGGGACAGAGACAAGTTAAATTGTTTGGTTTCCTAGTTGGAACACAAACATAACCGTTCGGAACCCAAGAAGAGAAAAATTAGATATATGATAGGAAACTTAGCTAAACTCAACTTTATCCTTCGCCTATTGCACGACAGTATTCAAGGGCAAACTTATATTACTTATCCTACGCGAACCAACCAACCATTGTGGGTGCTCTAAACAGCCTTTCTTTACCACTTAATAAAGCAGATAAGGTTACATATATTAAAATTAGAACTCCACAACACAGTGAAACCATGTTTCAATCTCTTTCCAAGCACAACTCTGCGGTAGACACCAACCACTAAACCAGCCAATCTAAGTACAACCTTGAAAACAATCACAATAATAATGGTGATAATTAATAGCTTTACGTTACATCTCTTAGATTTGAAATTTCCTTTTTATCTATACACTGCCTCGGGTTCACTATCGGTCAGACGGAAATTCTGAGTCATTCTCGGTCACCTTGAAGGGCTGGGGATGTTGGCCAGAGCAGTAAAGGTTCCACATCTTAAAGTATGCTCTCTCCAGATTCTTCACCTGAATTTTATTTATTCATCACAAAATTATGAAACAAATAGATAAATAAATAAAATCAGAGGATGCTATTACTTGGATCTCGATATGTAGAGTCAAATGGGGTTAACGCCATTACAGTGATTAACCACAAATACTAAAAATTGGGGCAGGTGCAGGAATTTAAGTGCGGGGTGTGCAAACTTTAGATCTAGTGATAACATTTTCGCAACCACTTGGAAGGAAAAAAAAAACCGATAAACAATAGTTTCCACAACAAAATATCAACATTACAAGATACTGCAATCCCAAATCAACGAGTGATGTCATCTTTTTTTACTTTCACACCTTTTAAGGATATATTTATTTCAACAAAATCAGTAGTAAAACTATTTTAGCTTTATGAGATTTTAGCTGACCTATTATTACATTATCTGGGTCATGTCGCGAAGGGAAATGCAACTCTTTACTTTGAAAAATGAAAATATGACTAAGTTGGGACCGATTAGGCGATGAAGTATTTGTTACAAAAATACAATACTCCTCTTCAAGATTTCATATTCTCGTAAACATCTTTCTCAGGCCATGATAAGAAAATTACAACAAAAGGAGGTGGCCCTTAAAAGAGGTTATTCATTATATGCCAGTGAAGGAAACTGAAATTCCAGGGGGTGGTTGTCCCAACATACCAAGGTGAGCACTAAACCTGACTAGTGTGCAAAAGAGTCGAGCTAAGTCAAACTTTCAATTGTTTCAACTTGTTTATTAGAAGTTCATCAAGCTCAAGCCGAGCTGAACAAACTCAAGAAACTACATCAGAACATGGTTGATAAGTTTCTTCCTATATTAGCTCAACTCGAGTAAATAAAGAGCTAAACTAGCTCGAGTTCATAGACAAGTTTTTACAACCTAACATTTTCTACACAACGCATGAACATGTGTTGGCTTCGGTGAGCCGGCTAAGTTCAAGCTTGGCTCATTTAACAAAATGTGGATTTTACGAAGGAGCTTGAACCAAGTTTTAAAGCCGAGCTCTGGCAAATCCCAAGTGTTCGGCTCATTTGCAGCCATAAAGCAAGGAGAAAGGATACAAACAGTGTACGAACACAAATGTCTAATGACAGAGAGTAAAAAATCATAAACTCACCCAGCGTGATGTATCAAATAATGGGCAAGTCAAACGGGATGCTTTGAGTCTGTTAGTAAGATCCTGAAGCTTTGGTCGATTTAATGCCAACCCAACTGCCTTATCTTCGTAATCTTTCATGCTTCACTCACCACACCAGACATACATAACATGTGAACAACCAAAAGCAATGGCAAAAAAAAAATTAAATTAAAAAAACACAAGCATTCCTGGCCTCCTATGCCATCCACTATCCAGTTGTTCTGTTAACAAGTGCCCACTTTCTTTCCATTAAGGTTATACGAAACCATTTTGGGGGTCTGTTTTATTGCAAAGTTCGAAAATGATTGGAAATGATTTCCTAAGAAGTTCTCCATCCTTTCCTTATTTTTCATGGAGAAGAAGATTTCTTACCAACCACCCAAAGAATTGAATTCAATGGAAAACCAAAAAGGCAATAAAACATCTCACCAAATCACTCATCTCAGTCTCCAACTTCTTAAAATTAGTTGCTTTTTCAATCATTTTCCAACTTTGCAATCAAATACACCTTCAATTGACCAACGTGATGATCTAAATTATATTTTGGAAAGTACATATATATATACATGCTTTAAAAGCATCTTCAATACAAATATGAACTGAAGAATTTTTAGCTATGTACATGTAAGATCAATAATTATTTTTTGTTACTAACTCAAAAATCATTTATTTTTTTGCATACCAAAATAGTAGCTTACCATGAAAATACAGACGTTTCACATATAACCATACTGTATAACAGTTGAGAGGGACAATTTTTCAATAATAAATATTAATAATACTACCACTCAATTTGACTTTAAAACTTTTTATGACAATACTAATTTCAACTTAATCAGTCAGCCATAAAAAGTAATTACTTTATTGAGAACTTGAGATAGGATAGAGTGATTATATCGCAAAAAGGAAATGGGGCTCTTAATTTTAGACAAAGGAAGAATATTTCTTTAGTGCCGCACATAAAAAGAAAAATTCTGGCTCTGCCCACTGTGAACAACCACAAATTCAGGCAGGGGGGGGTGTGTAAAAACTGAGCAGCTTCAGCTACCAAGCAGTTTTGAGAAAGAAATACCTGTGAACAATCATCTCTTCACCAAGTCCAGTGGCTAGACAAAGAGAACCAGCCACTCTAGTGGCCATTTTTTCGAGGGGAAGGGTCACCATTGGCAGGCCTGCCCAAAGAACGTCTGTGCCCGTTGTGTGCGCATTACACAGTGGACTAATCAATGAACACAAGAAGAATTAGTTATACAACAATTCAATATACACAAATCAATTAACGAAATCTAGCTTAAACAACCTAAAGCAGAATAAAAAACATACGTGTCAAGGAATAGATCTGCCAACGAACTGCGTCTGATATGTTCACCTTTCATTGCAACATCTGTGAAAATAATTTGATCTGGCTGCACACCCTGTGCAGCAGCATCTGTACACACAGATCAATCTGATTAGAAAATTATATAAAATTGTAAAAATAACTAATTTCATTATGGTGTGTTTGGGAACCCAATTCTAAGAGAGTTATGGTGTGTCTGGGAACCCAGTTCCGAGCTTTGGAATTGGGGCAAAAATAAGCCTATACAATTCCGACTCTCGGAGTTGTGTACGCATACTTTTGCTCCAATTCCAAACCTCAGAATTGGGTTCCCAAACACATCCTTAAAGCTAGAACTGTTACATACATGCACGGAATCTCATTTCGCCAGCAGCTGGGAATCTGAGAAGCCAAAGAACACTATTCGGGACACGCTTAAGAATGTTGCACCTGAACCATTGGAAACCAATTAACCAACGACAATGAGATTTATACATAGTAAAAATTGGCAGAAAATCAGAAAAAAGGTCCACATGTTACCATGTCATAACAATTTCTGGGTCCATCTTGTACAACTGATTGAAGCAAGCAAATATGAATTTGTCCTCTGGCAATCCATAATCTGATCGCTTGTGGGGGCAGTTTGGATCCAGTACATCACGATTTTTCTGAAGGCAAACGAAACAGTATAACTCAATTATAGCGCAGCTAAAACATGAATTTCTGTAGGGAATTGATATTGGCAAAGCAGTTTTGACTGTTGCCAAAAGCATACGACGCATCAACCGATTGTACACTTATGCTTTGGAGATGACACTATATTGCCTTCACATTATCATTTAATAGTGCCGCCCTTTCTTTAAGGGAAAAGAGAATCGAACATATTTCAGATTGAGATACCTACCTGCTTATAATCATTTACAAAGTAGCAATGCGGGAGATGGACAAGTTTCTCGGAATAAATATTCGAGAAATGTGTAGGTGAAACAAACTGCCACCAGCGAAGAAAAGATGTGTTAAAGCCAATAAGGTAAAGGGTACCACAAAGTAGTACAATAAGTAGATGGCATCTCCAAGTTCCAAACCTCATCAGTGACCAAATAGTGTATGTAGCTTGCACCGGTAGTTCCAGGAAATCCCATGTATGAAACCTGTACTGGAGCAGGCTGCATGGCAAATATTTCATTTCTTGCTCCCTGCAGGATTCATACTTGTCTAAATCAACATCAGAGGTAAAAATGGAAATAATTGAAACGGATGGAGGACAGAAAAACGGAAATAATTGAAGTGTCACAACACAGGAATTGTTACCATAACCCCCCTGTTTTAAGTACACCTTACTTTCCCATTTAATATGACACTCCTTTTCTTTAAAACTAAAATACCCTCCCTCCATTTTCTTGGTCTTTTTTAAAATAAAATAAAATATTTAATCACCACTGACCGCTGCCACCACCAGCTGCCCACTGCTGGAGCTCTGGCATTGACGGCTGGCTGTTGCAGTGGTTAGTGAGCTGTAGCGACCACCCATGGGAAAAAGGAATAAAAAGGATTGGTATGGGCACAATTGATCACTCAAAAAAACGGGAGCATCCTTTAATGGATAAGCATTGATAAGTGCCTTAGGACAACAAATTGTGGAGGAAGCACTCCATGTGCTGTGGATAAGTATCATGTCCTTCCCTTGGATATAATTGTGGAACGACACCTTAGATCGGATTTTCTCTTGAATTTTAATCATAATTTAAACAATTTTGACAAACCTTTGTATAGCCATTCAGGTTGATGAGGATTTGTATTTGATCCTCATTAATCAACCTTGCAATTTTATCAGAGGACATGGCTGACACATCTATAAAGTGCTCTGCTTCAGACTGGATACGCATCCTCCATTCTGTGCGGTCACATGGACTTAAAGCATAGCAGAAAACCTACAAACGCAAAATCTTAATTTCAACCATCTAAAAAATCACAGGAAAAAAAAAGAGCACAAAGTTTAATAGAAGGAATATAAATCACTCACCTCAACATGTTCACGGTCATGCATACCAAATACAGAACCCATAAGATGTGACAAGGGATGGTTACCAAAATCACTGCTCACATATCTACAACCAAAGCGACATTTGCTTAGACCAGTTTTCTCCCTTCAATCTATTGTCTGAGGAGGGCAAGGGGAGAGTAAAGGGAGGAAGGAATATCTAGTTTACACTCACCCGACCCTCAAGCGGGCACTCCTACCACCGCCCTTTATGGGTAGTGGGGGAGGATGACTGAAAGGAGGAAGAGAATAACGGCCTGCCATAACAGAACAGTGCTGCGCATATTTCCGACTACAAGAAATAAAGAATTAAAATTAGCATGGAGACTAAAAATTGCTTCTGATTTACGACCCCCATAAACTAAATATCTCACCTTATCTCAAGTGCAAGCATTGGGTCAAGGGGATAAGCTATTGCATGAAAAGGCTGAACACTCGGAATAACTGACATCTGAAAGGAAATTGTGAAATCATTCAGACCTTTACCACTCGAGTCTTGACAGAAAATTTAACTAGAATCACGAAAGTACGATTAAATTCAAACAGATCCACTAAAACCTTAATCTGTCTCCGAAGTATCCCTTCAACTTCAATGAACATCTTTTTCCGATCACTCCAGTCGCACACACACTGAAAAGCAGTTCATCAATTTCCCATAAATATTTATCCAATGAATCAACCGACAGCAATGGGATTATATTATATGACAAAAATATACAAAGGTACATGTTTGTTTAGTTGATGCATTACCTAATACCTACTACATGAATAGATATTAATACATACAGCATATAGTTAGTTCCCCAAGGACAAGATGGGATAAGCATCAAGGAATTTTTAGAAAAACATTCCAGCTCAGAGACAAGCCCTTTTTAATGCTCAATTTTGTATATTCTTCTGAACATAAGCATGCCCTTCATCTCCTTTATGCATCTCATTTCCTGTCGTATGAACTCTTTAGACTAAACATATACAATGACACAGAACAAAAATGTGATCACATGAACATGTTTTTGGAAATTTTATTTATTTATTTATTTACTTTATTGTTTTCTAGTATTTATTTGGACATGAGGTTTCTACTGGACTGGGCCACATAGGAGTTAATAGTTTCACTGATTTTAGAATCTCTTTTGACTAGTGATTAGTCTGTTTAGGATTTCTAGTCTACTTCAGATATAGTTAATGTTTGTTCAAGTTCTAGTTAGTTTGGGATTGCTTCTGTACATCCGCTACATTATGTAACCTATTAAGTACATAAAACACAACACGGAAAGTCTAGCAAGACAAATCCCAGAACTGTAAAAGATGGACACAGGGGAACAATATGTGTTCCATTCCTCCTTTGATAAGAAACATAACTGTTATTAGAAAATCTAAAGGAGTTACATTTATTTAGGAAGACAAGTCATTGCCTGTACATAAAATTTTACACATCTGACAATACTATCAGAAGATAAAATCTATACAACCCTTAAACCATGAAAACTATGATTAACCCATGAACCCCCAAATCATTTTATTTATTTTTTTTGATAACCATCGGTATCGGGGCCCCACCCCACAAATCCCATGAGGCCTTGGTTGCTCGACCACTAAACGCCCCCAGTGGCCCAAGAAAGGTTTCACGCATCAGGGAATTGAACCTAAGACTTTGCACCTACCCACACAGTCCCAAGTCGCCCTTACCACTGTGGCAACCCCTTGGGTTGAACCCCTAAATCATATTATATGACATGTAAATTGTATACATAAAAATATATACAACAATTGTTTTCTTATGACAAGTAAATTCAATACGGCAAAGCTGAAATTTAAATGTTAAAACTTATTAATTCTAAAAATTCATAATCACCTCCATCGTGCAAGCATGAATTCGGTAAAGTATGTATACCGCAATGTGTATCGTATATAGACATTTCGTAGTATGCGAATAAACGTACATTATGCATATGATATTGAGATTACACTTCTCCCTCCATAACTATCATCTTGATTTGAACTATTGTTGATATTTTGATAAAGTTTCTCTTGGATTCTTCAAACAATTATTCTCTCACTTGTAGAAGAAGTAATTATGTGTCAACATCTATGATCTGATGATCGTGCTTGGCCTTAAAAAATTATATTTAAATTATTGAGGCCAGAAGTGCGACGGACGGGTTGATTTCTTAGAATTGTCTGTTCTTAGAAAATATGAAATGAAAAGCACCAATTAAATGTGCACATTAAAGTTCTACACCCTGATTTTCAAATAGAGGGCAAAGAAATGTTTCCTAGATTTCAAACATATTCGATATGTGCTAAATACCTGTTTTCTAGAACAAAAAAGATGGCATATCAAACATCTAAAGATGTCAACACATTAAGAAAACCACATCAAGCTTTCCAGGTTCTAAACTCATGAATATAGTGCAACGAGCCGAACGATGTCTTAATGCCACTTTAAAGAGAAACATTATATTCCCACTTCCCAGACATGCAAAAAGAGTTAAATTGTGGGGCCATCCAGAAGTTCTCCAGAAAATGATCCGTGAAACGCCCTATAGGAGTAACATCGTAAATGAAACTAAAAACAAGAGTTTATATTCAAGAATATTTGCAAATGCATCCTTGGAACTGAAATTCTAAACATTTCTGGTATGTGGACAAACTCAACCAACGGCGAAGGCTAGAATTCGCAACTTGCAGAAACAGACTAAACCATTACATATGCTTCATAAAAATATCAAGACACACAATAATACCAGCCAATGTTTTAAAAGGCGAAGGCGTAAGCCTAGGCGTTTGCTTGTCCAAAGGGGAGGCTTAAGCCTTTCGTACAAAGCATTTATATATTAAAAAAAATAAGAAATATTTAATGTAGGCATTAAAATATTTTTTTAATGACAGCTTCCGGTCAAGGGGGTAAAGTGTTAAATAAAATTACTAAGGGTCTGTTGTAATTTATCAAAATTAAGACCTCTCCCCCCTTAATACTCGTGTCCAACACCACCCTCCATCCAAATCAGATGGCTTCATACTCTCTCCCCCCATAAAAATCTCTCTTCGTAAAAATCAACGATTTCTCTCTCAAAACCCAAATCACACTCCATCCAACACAATCAAGCCCTAATTGAGGACTGCAAAGAGATTTCGGCTCACATCAATAATTCCATCTACAATCTCGGGCTTACAATTTGGTGAGTGCTGCTCAGTTCCTCTGTGGCAAGTGACATTCTCTCTACCTCATTCCAAATTATCTATGTTATGGCTTGAAGAGAATTCTGGTTTGGTGATTATGTATTCTATTTTGGGGATTTTTCTGTGAAATTGTGCATCTTAAAAAAATGCACAAAAAGCGCAAGCCTTCAATGCCTAGGCATGAAAGGCATAAGTCCAGGCCAAAAAGCGTAGGCCTACTGTGCAATCTGCTGTTCGCAATGGGCTTCAGATTGTTTTTCTGTCTAGGCACGTCAAGGCGCAACTAGATGTGCGCCCACGGACGCTTTTTAAAACACTGACACCAGCATGTCACTTGGACTAGGTGTTTAGTTGACAAAACTCTCAGAGCACAAAAATGACCAGAAGCAATAACCCAAATCACAATGTAATTCAAATATCAATCAATATATACCTGCAATGTGTGTAGAAGATTACAAGTAGCTTCTGGAAAATCCGGACGTAAAATCAATGCTTGTTTATAACTTTTAATAGCTTCTTCCACGTGCCCACTAAATATTTGTCAAAACCCAAGGTTAACATAGATATTCACATAAAACAGCGTCCAAATAATGCAAATATGTGCTTTCTAGATAAGAATACTAAAAATACCTATCCTTGTATGCTGAAGCCAGATTTGCATGAGCTTCAGCCATGGTTGGCCTGATGGCAATAGCTTGTGCATAGTCTTGAATAGCTTCATTGACTCTTCCAATCTCCTTGAAAGTGTTTCCCCGATTTACAAGCCCATCTGCTGCCAAAGGATCAATCCGGAGTACTTCATTATAGCAAGATATAGCATCTCCATAATTACCCTGTAATTGAAAATTAAAATGAAGTTAATATTGGCGTGCAAACAAGACTCTTTACAAGGAATGAGCGAAAGTGTGAGAAAAAGAGAGAGAAGGGGACCTGCTGCTTATATATTATTGCTAAGTTGTTGAAAGGAGCAGAAAGTCCTGTCGTTACAGCTAAAGTAGCCCTATAACATTGTGCAGCTGCTGGCATCATGTTCCTATAGTTCAGCAAAAATGTCACTCAATAATTGTAAACAGTTAACAGTTTACACTCCGGTAATCAGAAAAAATAATAAATAAATTAGAAACAGTAATATAACCCTCTACTCATACCATTCCATGTATATGTTTCCAAGATTAGTAAGTGCCTGAGGATGGCTGGGTTGCAAAGAAAGGCATTGCTAGATAGAAATCAGAAGTGTGATCAGAAAAGAACTCAAAAAATACAAAGCAAACCAATCTATGGCGTAACCCTAGAATGTAACCTACACGGTAGCAGTGGATTGCTTCCTCAACTTTGCCAGCATCCTTCAGTGCATTGCCCTAATAATAATAATAATGAACCCCTTTCAGCTGACAAATGGAGATAAAAATTTGAAGGACATATACAAAATATATTATGTAAAAAAGAAATGAAGGACCAACCAAATTATTGTACGCCTCCAAGAATCCGGCATCACAAGCAATGGCTCGCTTATAGTGAAGTATTGCCATATCAAGGTTACCTTGCTCATAATATACGCTCCCCAAATTTGCTGCACAACAATATAGCAATATCACCTTCAAGAAAGCATGTAGCCATATGTGCCTTACTCATCATACAAAAGAAGTACCGATTTTCAATTTCATCACCACAACCAATTCACATGCTCTAATAACATAAACATAAACCAAGAGGAGTTTCTCATGATAAAGTCAAGGACTAAAAGAGTATGTATAAAGAAGAGAGTGCACATAAACATATACGGCATCTGTCGATTTTAATTCTACAGATTGGCAAGCATATGTTCCTTGTATTTATCATTGTTCACTTAAGTTATTATCAAAACTACGTCGTTAGCAAGTTTGACATACCAGTCACATGATATACATTTAAGTGTCATAAGAACATATCTGTTGTTAATATATTTATATCACATATCCTATTTTTTAAGGATTTACCATGCCGCTGTTTCAAAATAAAATATTTGTTTACATGTTACACTCCAATAGCTGTTGTACCACAGCAAACACATGTATCTATTTGAGCAATCTCATAATTCATCTCCCTTAAAAAATGTGTACAAACTAAAATTACAGAAAGACAACTCACCGAAGGCCATAGCATAGTCTGGTTTTGTCTGAAGAGCACGCTGATAACATAAAATGGCATCTTGAGGCATCCCCAAAGCCTGGAAATGCAAAGAACTTGTTTTGCTCTAGATTCTTGGCCTGGCATTTGCAGCTACCCAATCATACCAAAATACACAAAATCTTACCTTGTAAACATTCCCCATATTCAGATAGGCATCTGAGAACGTCGGTTTGATCTTAACTGCTTCCTGAAAATTAACGTGATTGCATTACATCTAAAGTAACAACAAAAAATAATAATAATAATAATAATGAGCATGAAATAAGAACGAAGCAAATAGGGAGTGCAGAAGACCAATTGGACCAAAAAACCAATCGGAATGGCACACTTTGGTAGGTCAATTTATGTCCTATGGTCCCGGACATTCTAAAATTTCGAGGAACCCAAACTTCTGTCCAGTATTTAGTTTGTAAAAAATTCTCTCTCAATTATATTGTACTTGTTCTTCCATATTCTAAGATATAGCATAAAATTTTTATTTTTTTTTTAACAAACTAGAGCATACTTTCTTTTCTGTAGATACAGTTTTAAGGATAGTTTTCTAAATGTGACCAATATTTTTTAAATGTAGCCCATATTTTTTAAATACGTCCCAAAACTTGTGGGAATGCTAAACTAAGCCTAAAAGGTTGATGGGCCAAATGTGAAATATAGGCCAACCCAACAGTTTTACCAGACCGACCGTTAAAAAAAAGGGAGGTGGTCCAGCTCAGTTTTTGCTATATCAAAACCAACCACGTCAGTCCAGTCCGAAAAATGGCCCAAAAACTACACCGGCCAGACGGTGCACACACCTAGAAGCAATTCATATACTGAAATGTAAGACAAGTTTTGCAGCCCATCAGTTGCACAACCATGTTCAATCTCAATTAAACCATGTACAATAAAAGTTCTCCTACCTTGTAATACTGGACAGCCCTGTTAAGATCGCCTGTCTCCATGAAAAGGCCAGCAAGATTGGACCATGCAATAGCAAAATTTGGTTGTATGCGGAGAGCCTCAACATAGCAATTGTAGGCCTAGTAAAAGAATAAGCTCTTAATTTATTAAATAGAAAAAGTAAAGAAACTAACCAAATCTAACAATAACAATAGGGAAAATGTAAGCCCAGTTCACAGAAATAACAGTTGCGAATCCAGAGTAAAATTTACATTTATGTTACTTCCAAACAATTACATAAATGATATCAGATATTATAATAAAGATCCTTTAATGAAGCAGAAATGACAAGGATATGTCTTCCCCAACACCCGTTTCCACATCTCCATCTCATTAACACTCAACGAAAGAGTCTTTCGCACACTTCTTGTTTACTTCTTAAAGTTTGATATCTATAAAAGATTACTACTACTCATCTTTTAGACCTTCATCTTTTTTATAGAAACTGCACTCGATTCAATGAGTTCGTTTTCAAATAATGTCATCCCATACCTGGGACTGTTGGTTATGAACATTATGAACAGCTAATGGGTTTAAGTAAACTTTACAATGTTACAAAGAACTTCAAGACATCATAGCCATATTTCAGTAGGACAAATTAGTCAATTATAATCTTGAAAAAACAAGTTTCATAATCCGGAAGGACTTCCAACCCAACTCATATGGTCCTTGGACACGAACAAAGTTTTCCACAACCAACTTGATTGGATAAATCATAACAAAAAGCAACAGTGAAAATAAAATAAAGGATTTGTATTTTAAAATACTTCCATATGAAATGTTACATCTCGTCAATGATTTAGGAACATGGTGCTATTCATTTTGCTTAGATGGTTATGTATTCTACATGAACCCAACAGTCCAAAGCCTTTGTTAGGTGTTCCATAATTGAAAGCATAAGAATGCCGGTAGCCCAGATGGTCGGACACCTCAACACATCCATAGCCGTACACCACTAGAGGAATTAAATCCTAATTTAACATCATGTTTACCTCTTGCACTAAACCTTGAGCTTTCATCAGATTCCCAAGGTTACTGTGGGCATCAACCTACAGACCAGAAAAAGTTAGAAGGGATAATATAGATTCATTCATAAGAAATAATGAGTTAAAAAATGAAATGATTTAAGTAAGATAGGGATCTACCAAACGGGGGTTTAGTGCAAGAGCTTGCCGACAACATTGGGCTGCCTCATTTAGCCTTCCTTTCCGCATGTATGCGCTAGCTAAGTTTGACCATGCATCAGCAAAATTGGGACGAAGCTACAATAAACAGATTTCAAAGTTGAATTGTCAAAGTGGAAGTTGTAAGTTCTTTAGTCATAAACAATACAACACTGACTCAACTTGGTTGCCTTTGATCATAAAATGTAGCCAAACCAGTGGCCGGAGTAAGCAATATATTCCTTGGAATAAACAAATAATTAACTCCACCTTAAAAAATACAAAATTAAAAGAGAGCACAGTGTTCAACTTAATGGATCAAACATCTTCAACCACCTTCACCAATAAAATTAAAATCAGTTACTTACTCTGATGGATAAAAAAGACAAGGAAAGATTAGCCAATCCTCTGCCATTATATGATTGAACATTTTTTATATAAATTTTGACTTTTGTTCCCCTTCCAAATTGCTAATCAACGTTGATCATCTAAAAAGTATGCATCAACCAATGGCAACAAAGAAAACCAACTTTTAATAATGATTGTCAAGTCTGATCCATGCAAATAATGGTCCAAGAGGGAGGGGAGAAGTCATTACAAGACCGTCTCCGATGCATCAATAAAGTTATTAATAATACTTCCTTCACACAAAAGTTAATGTTATAATACGAAAGAAGTAACTCTTCCAAATAACAATTTACATGAAATAGTTGTGCAATTGAACACCCAAACCCCTTCAGTGAAGAAACATGACTTTCATCAAAAGCAAATGCACGAAATATCTTAAGACCTAGGCAATAGTCTCTAAGCAGAGAATACTCCAAGGTGCAGCAAAACATATCCCTGCCCTCCTACGAAGTGGGGGTGGCAGGTGGGTTGTGGTAAAAAGCTCCCACCCCAACTTGCTTTCTACATATTCTACAAAAAGGTCTGCAGTACTTGTAATAAAATGGGCATTGTCTGTGCACAAACCTCAATGGCAATCAAATAATAGCGGATTGCAACATCGATATTGCCTTTCTCCTGTAGACCACAAAACCGAGTATTACTTGTGTTAAATCCAGATACTCAATCCAAATAAAGATTGCAGTTAACAAAGTACTTCTAGGTTACCTTCCACGCATTTGCCATGTTTCCATAGCACTCAGCAAAATGGGGATCAATTCGAAGAGCTTCCTCATTCTTTGCAATGCACATATCAAAGTCGTGCAACTATAAACAACAAAAGAATGTCCACGAGTCACATGTTTGCAAATCTTAAGAAAACTAAGAGGAAGGGTGAAAGTCAGAATGTCCACAAGTCACATGTTTGTAAATCTTAAGAAAACTATGAGGAAGGGTGAAAGTCAGTTAATAAAAACCTGATAATAAACTGCACCCAGTAGAAGAAGATTATCAGTGCGCTGTGGGTTTCTCTCATAAACAGTCTTGCTATGTTCTAAAGCCTGCTTATAGTTTCCAGTCTTGTAATCCTGATGAGCACGGCCCAGAAGCACGTCTTCATCAACTGCAGCAAACAAGAAATGGGACACTCAGCAAAAAAGAATCAAATATATTTATATTTTACATTTTCTATAAGAAACAGACAAGAAAAGGCTAAACAAAAATACTTGTCCACATCACTCTGTCAAGTAGCATTGAATGATATCACCAAGCAAGCTGCTCAATGCTTGAAAATCCTACTACGAAACTGGGCAAATTTATACTAGCATCTGGTTGGTGATGTCTTCCTCAAATTAGAATTTATCATTTGGGTTTATTTTTCGCTGACTACTATTATAAATTCAACACCCACTAGGAAGACACAAAAGACAGTGCTAGAGCCTAGAGCCACCACGCAAAACAAACACAAGAAAGAACCCCCTGCAAAGCAAACCCATCAAAAACCACCACTGTAAAGGCACCACTTCCCTAAATACAAATGACAAAGCCAACTCATCACCAACATGGAGTACAATCCATACTCAAACCTCCACCGGAACCCAAACCCCAGCCCCATGATAATTTTACTTGATCTTATATGCGTCGAACATGATCACCCCGAACCTTTCAATTTGTATAGATTTGAGACATAATATAAGCACATAAAAATATGAATTTCTTTCACATTTTATAAAGAGGTGTTGAGAAAACACCATGTAGCCTTCTAGTTGGAATTAAGGCCATTGAGTTTAATTTATCATTTTCTTTTCTTTATAGTTCATACGCCATACAAAATTTATAGATTGATAAAGAATCAAAGTTGCTACAAAAATTGATCAATCTTCTTTTTAAATTGTGACTTGGCTTCTTCATTCCTCCACTTACCAGCACGCCTAGCCTGTTGAGCTCTGGAACAATTTGCCACAAAACATATCTTCTCAAATTAAACCATCTATTTCATGCTTTTGAAATGTTAATATGTATCCCTTCCACTTTTACTTGTATACAAACAAGTTATTTGGCCATGTTATTTATATGACATACAATATGCATAGGAATATGAAGAACAATAGCCGAGAGAAAAAAAAAATAGCACTAGTATAAATACATCGTAAAATCTGAATTACAATGAAAGGAGCTATGTCATACTAATCCAACCCTAAATTCTAAATATACTAGGTACCTGAATTTTTCTGTACTTCGGACTACCAAATTCTGATCAACTAGAACACCAAATATAGCTGGACTTTTATTAAACTCCAATTATTAATACTAATCACAAGTTCACAACTTTAGATTCTAAAGTCTAAAACTATAAAATAAGCCCCATAAGCATAAAAATAAAAGAACAAAATTACATCAAAAAAATTATTAAAGAAAATAAAAGAAACTAATCGTCTGTGTGATTCATGAAGATATCAAATCATACGAAGCACAATTACAAGTTATCGACTTGTAAAAAAAATAAAAAAAATAAAAAGTAGACCTAACTTCTAAACTATACAGCTCATCAAATTCCCAAACCCTAAAATCTCCCATCTTTCCACAACATCAAATTACCCTCACAGATCATCCATCTTAACATGAATATAAAAACCCTAAAATCTTTAAAATCAACAGAAAGAACGAAAGATTAAACCTTCACGAGAGTCCACTCCTTGCGATGGTCTGAGATTCCCCGAGGAAATAGCAGATTCCGAAGGAAGCACAAACGAATCGTCACGGTGATCGCCATTATACGAAACCCTAGCAACCTGCAACATCTGCTGCTGCTGCTGCTGCTGCTGCTGCAGATGCAGTTGCCTAAGATCGTTCTGCAACGACAACATGCTGTTTGGATCCCGATGAAATCAAATCCGCCGACAGAATCTCCGAAATCAGAAACTACTTTCTTTAAATAAATGAAAAATAAAAATTACGATCTTTTAAATCACGGAACCCGACGGTGGAAAAAGTATATTCTCATAAATAGATTTGAATCGGAGAATTTTCCCTGGAGAGGAAAAGAAAAAACGATTTGTACGAAAAGCTGATTTTATTTTCTGATGATTTTCTCTCTCTATTTATCTATATATATATATATATATATCAACTCTCGATTTTTCTCGTTTAATCGATTCCTTCAAAGAAAAACGAGGAAAATGGAAAGAAAGAAAGAAAGAAATACAAGAAAGGGGATTGAAATACACTTTAGCCCTTGAGGTTTACCAAAATCTCACTTTATTCGCTCGACGCGTCAGATTGAAGATAATATTAGATGATATTTGATACTCCGTAAAATATTTGAAAATTGAACTAAAATTTAAAAATAAAAATAAAAATATTATTTATTTGAATATAATATATTTAAAAATTAATTTTTTTAATATAATAATTTTTCTTTTATTAATGTATTTAAATCACATGATTAGGGTTTTAATGAGGGTAAAATAAATATTTTATAATGAGAAGTTTTACATTTTTAGATTTAAGTGGCAAATTTCTTAATTTTTTTGTCAAACAAATAACTTTTAAGCGGGCAAAACAAACAACCCCTAGTTAATTCTATTTGGATAGGATAAAATAATCTCACTTCTTAGGTGGAATTTATTAATTTCTATGGGACAAAAAGTTTTGGTGAAATAAATAATTCACACGAATATCAAATCCCGACTAACACCAAACATGAGAGAGGATAAAATTATTATATCCCATCATTTTATTATGTGTCAAATGTAACCTAACATTTCAATAATTAATTTGAATATTAAAGTTTTATTTTGTTTGCAATGTGGTCCTTATTTAGATGTCCCGTTAATTCCATTGACGATAAAGTCATGCACCGCATTAAGGGTTCGTTTGGTTGAAGTTTTAGGAATGGAATTGACATTCTAGATGCCAGGAAATCTTTATTCCTGGCATCCTTTATTGGATTCCATTAATGCTCGTTTGGTTGGAGTTTTAGGAATGAACTCGGCAAATTATTTTTTTAATTTTTGAATTTTTTTTTTATTACAGGGAAAAAATTTTTTTTTCATTTTCTGGGGAAAAATAATTTTTTTATTTTTTGAAAAAAATCTTTTTTTTCATTTTTGAAAAAAAAAATTCACTTTCTGGGGAAAAAAAAAATTTTTAATTTTTTGGGAAAAAAATATTTTTTTTCATTTTCTGGGAAAAAATAATTTTTTTCACTTTCTGGAAAAAATAATTTTTTTCCTTTTGGGAAATTTGTTTTTTTTTATTTTCTGGGAAAAAATATTTTTTTTCATTTTCTGAAAAAATTAATTTTTTTCACTTTCTGGGGGAAAAATAATATTTTTAATTTTCTGGGAATTTTTTTTTCATTTTTGGAAAAAAAAAGGATTCCAAATTGATCCAAGATTCCTCCCAATTTATAAGGGAAAGATTTTGGCAAAATGAGGGAATTTATGATTCCTAGGAATCCTAAATTCCTAGCTAAAACTCCAACCAAACAAAATAATCCTTATGGAATGGAATTTAGGATTTTAGGAATCCTGAAAAACTCCAACCAAACTAGCCCTAAAGGGCAAAGCTAGAAATTTTGTTAAATGGGAGCAACTCTACCATTGCAAAAAAAGTTCATTAAAGAGGGCACCAAATTTGTATTACTACTAAATATTTTCAAAATTAAAAAATGGTAAAATATGTAATATAAATATATGTTTATTTTTAAGGGTAGTGTTAACTTGTACTATAAGACCTCGTTTGATTCAGGTATTAGGGTCAGTAGGATTAATAATACCAGTATTAATAGTACTGGATTATTAATTCTGGTATTAATTTAATACCAATACTCTATTTGATTCATGCAATATTAATACTAGAATATCCCATGCTGATATTAATATCATGTTTGGTTATGTAACTCGTATACGTGATTATATTTTGAAATAACAAAAATAAAAATAATAATAATTATTATTATTATTATTAGGTGGGCGTGGGGTTGGGGGTGGGGGTAGTGGCATTTTTGGAAATATTATAGTAGTAATGGCATTTTTAAAAATATATGGTTCATTTTTCTTAATTCCGGATAAACAATACCAACCTCTTTCTAGTATTAAATTATACCACAATGAGTGGGATTAAGTTAGTCCCGGTATTAGTAACTCCAACACATTTGTACGAACCAAATAAAGTATTATAAACAAATGGTATTAATAATCACATCCCACTTTTTAATACCCAAATCAAACGAGGCCTAAGGGTACAAGATAAGAATTTAAATATAGAAATAATAAAAACACAATATGTAACTTGTATTATAAGGGTACAAGATAAGAATTTAAATATAGAAATAATAAAAAAACAACATGCATTTAATTAGGAATGGCAACGGGTTGGGTATGGGGCGAGTTTGGCCAATACTAAATCCAACCCGCATGTATATTAGGCTGCCCCGAACCCAAGATGGGTTTTTTTTTACAAAACCCAAACCTATCCCACATACATGTCTAGGAGTCCCGCCCCGCCCCGCCATGCCCCGAATTAAGAGGAACTAATGGAAAAATCCGAAGGTGGAGGAGGAATGTCGTGTGTGGGAGGCTGGAGGTGGAGGACTAGAGGAGGGGAGGCATCACTAGCGTGCGTGAGAGATGGAGGTGTGAGAGATGATGGGTGTGTGGGAAGGTGAGGTGAGATGTGAGAGAGTGGGTATGGAGATGGAGATGAGAGAGACGAAGGTGTGTGGGAGAGGTGAGATGTGAGAGACAGTGGGTATGGAGATGGAGGTGAGACTGTGGGAGAGGTGAGAAAATAAAATGGCTGTGGCTGCAGGCATTCTCATCAGGCGCACATTTAGTCACAATGTCTAGGGTTTTTTTTTTTAATAAATAATGTTTATATTAATATATGATATATATATATATATGTGTGTGTGTAAGCGAGTCGGGTCGGGTCGGGTTTTTAGTAGGCAAAACTCTAACCCACCCCGAACTCAGTCCTGGTTTTTAAAAAATATACCAAACCCGACCCAAGGTTAAAAAAACCCACCCCGAACCCGCCCCATTAGGGTTGGGTCGGGTCAAAACCCGCCAGGTTGTTTTTTTTGCCATCCCCCAATATTTAACGCTATACTGCTTATTATGAAAGACTTGTTTTTTCTATTTAAAGTACATGTTGACACTGCCTTACTTTACATAATTTAAAGAAGAATTTAACAATACAAACACTAAATTTAAAAATTAAAGGAGGTGGGGGGAGGGTAATTGCCCTCCTTACCCACCACTCCCACTATGGCCACACACAAGGTAGTTTTTGTGAAAGGAACTAAAAGGGCGTTCAATTTGTGATTGCATTACAACCGAAATGAAACTAAAAGGTTATATTGATGTAATTAAAACTAAAGGACTAAAGTGATATTTTGTATGAGTTTTAAGGGGATAAATAATTACTCTTTATGACAGCAATTTATCTTCTCTCTCTTCTAATCAATAAACTTTTGCCCAATCATAAGTTGTCACGTGGGTGTGGACGAGGTTTCCATAGAGTGCGGAAGGTATAATTGGAATTTAGCTCTGGCGTTTTGTACGCATGGATTGAGGGCGTAGAAGTTGGATTGTTTTGTGATAATGTCATTATAAACTCAAACTAAAAATTGATGTTAAATCTTTTGTTGTCTAATGAACGCTTTCTTTTAACTTCATAAATTGAATTACAGTTAATTTTTTGAAAAAAAAAAAACCTAAACAACTTTTACCAATCTCTACAAACTTCATCTTTCTGTAAATTCTTTCTCTTCCTACAAATTCCTTCTTGTTGCAATTTTTTGGTAGTCTATAAACTTTTATCTTCCTCCAACTTCTTTCTATCTCTACCAAGTTTCTTTCAATTTCTTTTCTCTATATACCAAGCGTCCAAGCCTCCATCTTAGGACTAAATTACTTTCACCATATACAAATCTTAGTGGTTTTACCACTTAATCACCAGTAATGGTGAAAAACTAAATAGCCATAAAAATCTAGGGTTTTCTTACTTACTCACAAAATAACTGAAAATAAACCAAAAAAAAAGTTTTGATCTATGTAACCAAAGTGTAACTATGGATGTTAATTTTTTTGTTAATATATATTCCTTTAATTTCATTCCCCTTGCCTTATTCATCTAATATTTGAAACTTTGATATTTATAATACATACATAAAGAGTTGATATTTTAAAAATTGAAGTAAAATTTATATTCTTAATTTTTGTTTGTAAGGTGTAATAGTTATAAAAATTTAAGCCGTAAAAAAATGCATATTATTCAGTTTTAAAATGTAATGGACATTTTATTTCGTCCTTACTAATCACCAAAAAAAGGTTAGGACTTTATGATGACATTGTTGAAGATTAGCAAAGGCTTAAAAGATACAATCATAAAACCGCATACATTTTACAATATGACGAGAAACTTTTAAGTTTTGTCTGAAATGTTCTTTAATCCTCAATTATCAGTTAATTTTATTTGTCTACATATATATATAAGTTATGCTATAAAGAGGGATTCCCTCATTTTAACAAAAAAAAGGATGGCCATTTAATGGGATAAATCAATGAAATTTTTTATGAAAATTTGTAGAGATGATCTATATAGTGGGTATATCTCTCCACAAAAATTCATAAAAAAATTCAACCTAAAAGTGGGTGCTTTGAAAAATTGATATATATGTACATTTTTTACCATTCAAATATTTAATGATCATCTCACCCACTTAGAAGTTGATTTTTCTTATGAAATTTGGTGGAGATGTTCTACTCATAATATAGATCAATTATACAAAATCTTATGAAAAAAACTCATCCAATTACTTCTCCAAATAATCATCCTTTCTTTTTATTAAAGAGCAGAAATCCCTCTTTATAGCATAACTTTATATATATTATTTACATATATATGTATTACTAAGATTTGGGAGATCTACCTTATTAGGAAAAAATAATAAATAAATATGATTATGCAATCTCCAAGTATTCTAGACTATTTCCATTTATTTAATTCAAAAAGATGCTTAAAAAGGAAAGGAAAAAGGAAGAAGAAGGAGGAGGAGGAAAATGGATTATAAGAGACTAAGGTAACATCATCGGAGTGTTCTTCATTACAAATCATTTATCTACCTTATTAGGCCCTTCACTATAAAAAAATACAAAGAAGAAGAAGAAGAAAAATAAATAAATATGATTATGAAAAATAACAATCTCCAAGCATTCCATCTTTTATTCATTAAAATGTGTGAGAGAGATTGAGATTTTTGTCCCAAATAAAAGCTTGGTAAAGAAAAAACATGCAAGAGAAAAGCATTATATAGAGAGAGAGTTGATACATTTGAGAGAGAGAGAAAGAAGATTTAATTCAAATATTTTTGTTGTGCGCGGAGGGCCTCTCTGCGCTGCTTTGCTTAAAAAGGAAAGGATGGGCCAAAAGGAAGAAGAAGGTAATTAAGGCCTGGGGCGTTACTAACCTACCTTAGAGGAGTATATAGAAAATGTCAACAACAACAGATTATAAGAGCATCAAACATATTATACTAAGGTACACATAATAACATCAAAGTATATAAATCGGAGCCGTGGTGAAAAATATTCTTCATTACAAATCATTTATCGTCCCTACCCGGTCGTGTCCTTGTCCCTACAATTAAAGAAAAACAATAAGGGGGGGTAAATATACATTGTAAACATATTTTTTTTTAAATGTAATATCAATAATATCAACAGAAAATCCTTCACTATAAACCACCTCCCGTGTCAATATCTACAAAGAAGAAGAAGAAGAAGAAAAGTCCACCGTAAATTACTTACATCTTTTATTCTATTAGTTCACTTAGGCGGCCAAATCCAGGGGTTTAGGGATTTTCAACCCAAGGGCACCGAGCCCTACTTATTTTCCCAAAATAACTTATAGAACTCCGAGAGACACACCCAATATGATATGATATCCATGAGATAACCCCGAAATCACAATGGTCCATCCATTCCATCTTGACACAATTAAGTGTACCATTAAAATGTGCAATATATGCCATATATACTCTAACCAATTCATCCATATATCAGAGAGAATTTACCAATAAACCACTTTCACAATCAATATCATACATTGAGATTTTTGTTCAATTAACTCTCCCAAGTATGTAAATATCGCCTCGAAAGTATTCTTAATCATCAAATATTTGTAACCCCTTTCATTAACCAAATGAATTTACTCCAATTAAAGAATATTTAAAAAACATTCCCGCGTGCAAGAGAAAAGTAAAATTCACCAAAAATTCATTCCTTATCATTTTTAGGTAATTCCAAAGCCATAGAGAGTATTAAACTATATTTTAAAATACATAGATACTTCACTTTTATCATTACCAGAGATTTAATCAAAACAGTGCCAAAATAATACAATGCAACAACCCAACATAGTATAAACCTATTTAAAAACATATAAAAAAAATTCAAAAACCAAGAAAATACCCCTACCTCAGTTTATGAGTGAGAAGGAATAAAATTTGATTGCTTCCCCAAAGAGTCCTCAAGAGAAAAAGAAGACTAGGAGATGTTTCGTGATCTTCGTCTCCGTCGGGAGTGAAAATAGGTGAAGGGAACACCTATATTTCTCTCTCTAGATCTAGAGTTTTGTGGAAGAGGATGGTTCGAAAATGGTGAAAAAATTCAAAACGATGACGCAACAGTCGGTTGCCACTCGCGCGTGGGTTTTTGGTTCTGGAGCACTGTTTTTGTTTTGGTCTATTTTCGGAACTGTTGTGCGCGTTCCAAAACTTTCTAAGAGGGCCAAATTATGGACACATTTTTCAGAAATTCACCGAAGACAGCGCTGCTTTAAACAACCAGAATTTAATGGGCCTACTTCGCGCCCTGGATCCACGATGAGTCGGACAAAACACGAAAGTTGTAGAATGATGCAAATACTAATCGCGAGCGAAACTTAATTCAGAGGAATTACGGAATGCTCAAATTAACGCAGAACCCAAAACTTCCTATTTACCAACCGAAATTAGCGAATTATAAAAAGATCATTCTCATAAATGGGTTAATATAACATAATTAACATTAATTAAAATACAGAATGTTACAAAAAGTGTTTCACCTTTTTTTGCTAATGATAGTATTATGTTTGGCGAAACTAGTAGGGAGGAAGCAAAAAACATTAAAAGCATTCTTAACTCTTATGGGGCAACCTCGGGGCAATAAGTCAATTATGACAAAAGCGCAATTGTTTTTAGCAAGAACTAAGATCCCAGCCTTAGAAGATTGGTGTCCGATATTCTAAGGGTGAAGGAAGAGGAGACGCATGAGCTATATCTCGGGCTTCCTACCATTGTGGGATAGTCCAAAAAATAAATATTCGCATGTATTTGTGAGCGTCTGTGGGCAAAGAAAAAAGGGTGGAAAAGTAAGTACTTATGAAAAGCGGGCAAGGAAGTATTAATTAAAGCAGTGGCTCAGGTGGTTCTGGCATATGCAATGAGCTGCTTCTAACTCTCGAAGTCTTTGTGTGACGAAATAGATGGCATGATTCATAGATTTTGGTGGGGCCAAAGCGATTAAAAAAAATTCATTGAGTTAATTGGAATAAGATGTACGCTTCAAAAAAATAGGGGGGCTTGGATGTCGGGACTTGAAAGCTTTTAACTGGGTGTTGTTAGCAAAGCAGGCTTGGCGGGTGTACCATAGGCCAAATTCACTACCGAGTAGAATTCTCCCGGCAAAATACTTCCATTTGTGCTCGTTTTAGGAAGCACCGCTTGGATATTCACCGTCCTTTATTTGGCAAGGAATTTGGGAATCTCAAAAATTTCTTGAGCTGGGCGTGAGATGGCGAATTGGGTCAGGGGATAAAGTTTATATCTGGTTTGATAGATTGGTACCGGGTCTAAACACTTTTAAAGTTCATTCCCCAATTTCAGAGCTTTTTTCTCATGTGCCTGGGATGTGGAACAAGAGCCTGATTAGGCGTATTTTTGCACCTGATAAAGCAAATGCTATTCTTAAGATTGAGCTAGGGAGTCGAATTAATGATGATATACTGATTTGGCATTTTACCTCAAACGGGGACTATAGCTCAAAAAGTGGATATAAAGTAGTACAAGATTTTTTGAAGTTTTAGAATGTAGAACCTCCTGGGCAACTTGATTTTAATTATCCTCTATCATCATGTTCTTGGATTTGGAAGTTGGGAATTCCAAACAAAGTGAGGCATTTTCTTTGGCGGATTCTTACAAACTCACTACTAATCTAATTTAGCTCACAGATTAGCCCAACTGGACGTTGTTTATCCTCGTTGCGAAGTAAAGCCGAAAGACATAGTCCATGCTTTGTTTCATTGTGGTTTTGCCTAGTCGTGTCTATTAAAGTTTGGGTTGCATGCTTCTAATTTTCCTTTTAATGGATGGAGTAGTATTGATCTGGTTTCCTCTTTTTTAAGCCATTTAGATCCTAATTAGAAAGACGCTATTGCTATGTGTCTGTGGCGAATTTGGAATGATAAAAACTTACTTGTTTTTGAAGGGTGCGGCAAAGATGTGGCTAGAGTGGTTAGCTCGGTTTTTGCTTTTCATAAAACTTTCAAGGATGCTCAAGTTCAGATTCCGAGACCTGTTGTTGTCCAAGCTCGTTGGTCTCCCCCTCCTCCTAACTTTTACAAAGTGAATTTTGATGCTGCAATTTTTTCAGACAAAAGGCACAGTGGGCATATGAGCTGTGGTTAGAGATGGTAATGGTAAGTTTTCGGCAGTTTTTAGTAAGCGAATTAATGTTGCCTTTGACCCTGCGTCGGCAGAAGCAGTAGCAGCATTTTATATGCCGGCGACTTTGCGCTCAACTGTGGTTATTTTGATGTTATATTGAGGGGGACACTCAATTGATTATTAAATTCATTAACAGGAAGGGCAAGAGCTTGGTGACATATGGTCATATCATTGAGGATTGTGAGCGTTTGTCATCTTATTTTAGACTATGTAGTTGGTCTTTTATTTGTCGGTGTGGCAATTATCTTGCACATTGTTTAGCTAAGCATGCCAAAGAGATATCATATTATAATTGTTGGATGGAAGAGGCCCCAGATTTCCTGTTACCTCCCCTCCAGGCTGGTTTAGTACTTTAATGAAATTTCTTCTCTTTCAAAAATTGCTTTGGGCAGTATTTTCAAAATTTTTGGCACAATTCAATTTCTAAAGTTAAAAAGAAAACGTTTGTTAGCCATCAAAGGAATTTTATGAATTTTTAGTTTTATTTTTTAATTTATCGTGCAATTTTGAGTTGTCACACAATATTGGTTCTAGTGTATCACATGGGATTACTACGTGGTATGCTTAGAGCATTAAATATTTTCTCGCCGAGAGATATTGCATTTGACCAAAACCACTCCTAGTTTTGAATAAAATATTTGACTAGGTATATGATAAGTACCTAAATATAAAAGAATAAAAACCAAACATGTACTTAATGCTATACTGATTTTTATGCAATACTTCTTCTTTTACTTTTTTTTTTTTCATATTTATATAATTAACATATGCCCTAATACTAGCCTGAATAAAAACAAAAATTAGAGAGGACAGTCCAAGTGATTAAGAGTACGATTATTCATATAAGGGTTTCATGGTTCGATGTTTGTACTCTTAGGGCCTGCTTGGTTAGTATTTCTGACCAAAAATTTTAAAATTTTTCTAAAGTTGAGTTTCAAAAAAATAATTTAAAAATAGGTTCTTTGGTTGGTGTTTTTTGAAAAAAGAACAGGTAAACGTTTTCTTTCTCTCTTTCTCTAAAGAAAAGTCAAACGCTATCATTACACTAAAACAAAAAGGCCATCAAATTGAATAATGCAATATTTTATAAAATGCACGGATCAAGTGATTTCCTAACCTCTTTTGCCATATTAATTTCAAAGTGAAGTTTGAAAAAAAAAACTGAATTTTTAACAAGTTTCTACGTGGAAAAAGCTTTTCTTCAATTTGCTAAATTGCGTTTTCTTATTAAATTATTTGTAATTATTTCTTTAATATTTGAAGCTATTTTTTTCCTTACATCTTATTTTAATTTTTATAAAGTCATATAAAATCCGTTCAAATACATATTTTACTACACAAATGTTCAAGTCATATATATTCTAATCATCATTGAAAGAAACTAAGATCATTGCAATAAGAATTACAATAATTACACTTAATATAATATTGCTTCCACAACATGCACATATTGCTCAATCGCGACGGTCTCGAACTTCATTAGTACCATTGTGTTGGTCAATCCATATGAACGAATGTCTATGGTTCATCCATAGTGGACAACGATAAAAGTAACTACCATAATTTCTATTAGTGTGATCTTGATATATTCACATTTCACCGGCTCCACATGCACATTGTGGTCCACACATGATATCTATACTTTCTGGAAAAATAAAATAAAATACATCTTAAATTAATACAAAAATTGAGCATAATTTATATTAAATCTGCATAAGATTTCTAACAAATACAATCATGCAAAAAATAAATTAAACTTAGCTTGCGTTGCACAAATCTATGTAGCCGTGTAATCATTCCACATTGCAATAGCAAACTCATCTCTATAAGCGGACATTATATTGAGTTGAATCTGTGATATGTCCAAAACTAATTTCTAGATTCACTACTGTTGGCATAAATCTCTCAGCAATGTATTCATTAAATAATTTATCGTCTCCATTACGCATTCGAATGAAGTTATGCATAACACAACAAGCAGTTACTATAATAGTTTGCCTTGCAGGTTTGTAATTTGCCATTAACTTAAATATTGGAAACCTTGCCTTGAACACTCTAAACGTTGTTTTAATAACATTTCTTAGAGACGAATGCCTTTTATTAAATAACACCTTCGGGCCCATTGGACCATTATTATTGCCACGAAATTCTTGTAAGTGATATATTTCTCCTCGATACAGTGCCAAAAAGCCGTGCATATTTGAATGGCCACAATCCACTAAGTAATATTTATCTATTAGTAAAAGACATTGTTATATTATTAATCATTGTAGGAACAACTGACATTTGTCTTTCATTAGATAAACCTTTAATAGTGCATGAATACAATAATACATAGGGTTTTTAAGGAAGCCCAATATGGTCCATAATACATAATTTATACAGTAAAATCCTTAATGAAAGAGATATGTCCTAGGACTATTCATAGATTATGATTTGTACTTGGATATTTTATGCTTATTGTTATTTATAAAGTTTATTTATTATACTTTATATTCTCTTGTAAATAATATATATTAATACTAGTTCATCAAGTACGTGACTTGATTGTGGGATGCTAGTAATGTTATAATAATATTATTTAGATGTCCCTAATCATATGTCAATAACCTAGGATCACATTGATATAATGATTAGAGTATGGGTCAGCTGATGATTATGTTCCACAAGTCATGGATATGGAAATATCAAGCTGAACATACTGATACTTATTAGGGAACAAGGTATTGGACTGACCCGCTTTGGGGACACTGCGAGGAGTGTTACATAATGTCATCAGTGATGTTCCCCATTTGTGATATCGTATTATCCTTAGACCTGAGATCGCCATGGTTACCAACATAGGGATTAGCATGTCAGGCATTATCAAACGTTGCTCTTGATCGAGTAATTATAAAGATGATGACCGAGCATACTATGAACTATGTAGAGGTATGTGGTTGATCAAGATGGGATTTGTCACTCTCGTATATTGAGAGAGATATCGTTGGGCCCCTTGATAAGTGTAATTAATATTTGCATGGCCATGCACAAATGAGATGTCATTTGTTTTAGATTAATTATACTTAGAGATCAAGAAATAAAGATTGAACTATACAAGAATGACACTTGCCTAGTCTTGTGTTCAATCTAGATATCGATTGACAAAAGGAGTTAATATTTGGAATATCAATTTAAGGTTGTGTCGTTTTTGACCTTTATACCCTTTGGATAATAGTAATGTTTTACTAGAGACCGCTTACTATTCGTATAATAAAATGGGCTTTTATTTATACTGCCAAAGAGTGTAAAACCTACAGGGTCGCACACCAAAACGAGTTGGATCAAAACGAATTAAAACGGGCCAAGTTGGACTTGGGCCCAGTTCGTTTGTTGCTTAGGGTTCTCACTAGGGTTCTCTTATAAAAGGGAACCTTTATTCATCTTGGCCGTTAAGGAAATTCAGAGAGGCCAGAGAGAGAACCCTAGAAGGCGCTAGTACACCAAGCAAGGATCTCATCCTGTTCGTGTGTGCATACCGTAGAGGCGTCGTAATTTCTACGCTAAGGACGACAACAACAGAAGGATTCGATCCATCCGGTTCGTTTTAGTAACATCAAATCACACATAAGGTATGTCTTCTGTCGATTTTATTGAACAGCATAAATCCTAGGGTTTAAGATTAGTGCGTAAATTAGTGTATGCGATGCATGATTACTGCCCTAATTCCCTTCACTTAATACATAATATATCTAGACGATAACACACTACGTGTAATTTCCTTTAACACCCCCTTGTGCTGAGCAAGAGATAGAATGGTACATGTTTTGTTACTTCATTAAAACCTTGTCAACTAACAAAAACCCTGTGCGAAAAAATAGCCTTGATCGAAGAGAAAATAGTACACCATTATGACAATTATGTTAGACTTCATCCGTTGAGTCTATACTTCCATTTGATCTTTACATCTATCAATAGAGTTTGCACATATCATTACCTTGTTAAAAACCTTACTAAGTAACAAAACACAGTGAAAAAAATAAACCTTGATTTAAGGAAAAGATTATAACGTAACATTATGTGAATGTTAGACTCCCCCTAAAGTCTCCCCCCTGATGTTTACATTAATCAAGGAATTTGAAAAACTTATGCATGTATCGGTGCCTTGTTAAAAACCTTACCAAGTAATAAAACTCAGTGGAAAAAATAAATCTTGGTCTAAGGAAAAGAGTACAACGTAGATGCGGAAATTCCATCATATTTCACACCTTCCTTTGATCATTGCTTCGATCATGGGAGTTAGGAAAGCCTAAGCACTCCTATATTTTTTATATGCTTTTCAAATATGGCCTTAGGAAAAGACTTGGTGAACCAGTTTGCCATATTCTCCTCAGAGCTTTGTGTGGGCCAGAGAGATACCTAACACCAATAAAATCAATCAAGATTTTATTTGGAATCTCAATGTAAAGGGTGGCCATTTTAGCATCATCATTTACTGTAGATGTTACTGTTGCATTCATTTTTTCCTTTATGTAGGGAAAGAATAATCCCAAACCAATGGTTCCTTTGAAGTGTCCAATTATGCTGCGTTGGCGTAGAGCTAAATCTAGTTAACAAGTTCAATGCGAATGTTATGCCTAGTCGAGTATACTGTGTTTAGTGCAATAATGCACATGTTGCATTTAGATAGAAAGTTTCATCTTGCAACACATTTTCATAATCTTACTTTGTACGAAATTGATATTTTCTTTTATCTAAACTTCGACCGATTATGGAGTGCTAACAGAATGCGTTTTGTCTGGGTTAAATTGCCTGATTATCTTTTGAACGTACGTAGACTAGTGGGTTAGTATTCTACAAGCTCGATATTCTAGATTAAGATCTAAACAAAATTCGAGCTTTCCCAAGATTCTTTATCTAAAATTTGAATTTCAAATAACATGCGGTTTCTCTTAATTCATCAAGAGTATCTATATGTTTATATCATCAACATATGCAACTACAATTATGAATTCAGAACTTGTTTTCTTTATAAATATGCAGGGGCACAATTCATTATTTGTATATCCCATTCCAATCAAGTCGTGACTTAAACGGGTATACCACATCCATCTGGATTGTTTCGTAAAGTTAGTGTTTCAACCCAATTACAAACGAACTCCGTGATTTAGAGTCACTTAACTTGGGTAATGTAAGGCCATCAGACACTTTCATATATATATATATATATATATATATATCTAAGTTAAGATCCCTATAGAGATACGTAGTGACCACATCCATGAACTGCATTTTTAGTCCTTAAAAAGCTACCAAGCTAACTAAGTAGGGGAATGTTATAACATTTAGGCAATTCTAGAGCATCTGTGGGAAACCTGTGGGAAACCTTGCGCCACAAGGTAAACTTTTTACTTCAGAACTTCTTTTTTCTCATTTACACTTTATAGCAAATAATTATTTAGGCTTTATCCTACCTGTCCCTTTGCCAGAATTTAATTCTGCTGGATTTTATTTCCATTTGCCAATTTTGCTTTGTTGACATTTTGACCAAGGTTGAATTGTCGTGCTCTTTGATACCATTAATGTATATGAATATTTTCCCTTTGCAATCTCTTAACCCAGAGAATTTAATTCTGTCAAGTATGGATTGAAATAATCTTGAAAAGGGTTTTTCATTAATGATTAATTGATCATTTAGCCACCTCTTCTTTTGTGTGAGTGTTTTTAACCAAGTGCTCTTTTTTTTTAAGGAGCCACGACCTCAACCACACCTCTTTTGCAGCTTCTCTTTTTGCGACACTGTGCCCTTGGGCTTTGGAGCAAATATGATTTTTATGTTGAAGTTATTGTTACAAAAAACAGTGACATTGTCGTGTCATCAAAACATTTATAATTTCTTTGATTTCTTGAGCAACAGTGTATCGTGTAAAATTAATGAACATTTTTAATCATTGAGTAATTCTTAGAATTTCTGTAAACAGAGGCGGCCCAAGATCAATGAGTGCCCTAGGCAAAGTTGCTAAAGCTGGTCCTTTTCATACTAAAAACAAAATTAGTTATAAAAATGGTTAATATTAAAATATTATTTGTTGAATTTAATCTTTCTTTCCTTTTTAAGGAAAAATTACAAATTAATTTTTTAAAATCCATATTTTCTAATATGCCCTGTTCAATAGATATTTTAACCCACTCTCTTTGATTGTTGATTTATTTATTCATGTGTTCGAAAATTTGTATTTGAAAATTTTCTTGAATTATTATCATGAGGATAAACCAATTTTTTTTCCTCTGAAGGTTCTTTTTTTTACTAGTAAATCTCTTAAATTAACATCAATATTTTCCCATTTTGATAGATCATTAATATTTAAAATTGTACAATTATTTGGTTAATTGAAATTAGTATAATTCTTCAAAGGATTTATCGTTCTCAGTTTTCTCCTCGTCGTCTTGTATGGCATCAACAATTTCAACATTTGGAATATTTTCAACATTTACAATAATTTTTTCACTATTATCATTTTATTTTTATTGAATTCGGGCTACTTCTCTAAAGTTTCATTACGCGAATATTCATAAAAATTATCTTTCTTTTTATTACCTATAAATTTTTTATCTATTACACCTTTTTGAGATTGAATAAAATTATTTAACCTTATTTTTTTTCACGTTTTTTAAATTTGGATTCAGATTTTCTAGTTTATGCTTATACTATTATATTAAAACTATTCAAAGTTGAAAAGCTGCGTGTAAACTGTAAAGGGAGATAGAAAAGAATTGTTGGTTAATTGAGCTTTCAATGGAATTTTGCTAAAATCACCTTAGTCCACCTCTTAGTTCTTTTGTATTTCCAACAGTTAAATGCATACACACAAACAAAATTCATACACATATACATGTCTATACAAGGTACAGTAAAAAGTGGGCCACTAAATCCTAAGGCCCTAGGCAGGTGCCTAGTTTGCCTTAGGTGTCGTGCCGGTACTGTATGTGAAATTGGTGGCTTTGTCGATTACAAGTTCTATTTGTGTTCTTGCTTTGTTTGTATGCAATTTAACTTATGATTTTGGTGTAATTTGATTAGGAATTTTAAAAATTAACTAGAGACATAGGGAAAATTCCTTAATTACACTAATGCTCCTTTTTATGGTGGATTTGAGACTTGTTATAAAAGAATTGGGTGAGAATGTCCTGAATGGTAATTGTTTTGACTTAATAAAACTTTGGTGTATCCAATGAAATTTTCTTATGGATTTTTACGTACTTATGTTGACTTAAGATGTTTTTACACTCATTCTATTGTTGGTAGACGAGTGGATAGTTTGCAATATTCTCGTAAAGGGGTGAATGTTTAGTGCGCGAACGTATACTTAGCTTTTCAAAGAAGGTCGAAACTTCAGACGATATGCCCGTGCGAGTTCCAATTCGGAGTGGTCGCTACCTATACGGGGAGACACAAGGAAGGGTGATCTGTGTATGCCATGTGAGAGTATGGCGAGGTGGTATGTAATTAAGGTGCACACGCTAACCAGAAAGTCTAGTGGTCTAGGAATGTAGGACTATTTTATTTTTTTCTTAATTTGTATAAAATTATTAGATCTTTAAATGATAATTTTGGCACATAAATCTAGAAGGAAATTTGATTCTGCCAACTTTTCATGTTTTGAGTTTTCTCTAATTTCTTATTGTTTAAAAGTTATGATAGATTCTTGCTTGGGCAAAATGGTTGCATTGAATCATTGTTTTGGGGTACTAAACAGTCAATTATTGCAATTTTTTTCGAGTATTTATAAAAATTGACATTTTGTACGTTTTTTCGTGTTTTAAGTTTTTCCAAATTATGCATTGTTTGGGCAGAAACGAATAATTTTTATTGCAATATTTTATTTTATTATGTAGATATTATCTTCGATACTAACTTCTTATGTGCAAAAAAGGTAGGCCTTTCTAACATTTGTGCAGGGTTGGCCTACCTTAGCATTCTAGTAAGTATTAATTTAAAGTTTGGTGAATGTAAAGTTTGTCTCGATAAGTTTGTGGAACTACATGTTTTGTCCCATGGCTATTTTAGTTAAAAAGTAGTATTTATTTTAATTGCATCATGGACATATTTGGGTGAAACGAATCAACTCATACAAGTATTTAGCACTGGCCCAAGTTGTCACCATGCTTTTTGGGTGCGTTCTATTATGAGCGTTACCAACAGGATGATAAAGAGAAATAGACGCCGTATGGGAGATTGTTTGCTTAAGAAAGATTTAGATTCCTTTTATTTTGGCTTCATGTTTTTGTTTTAGTTAGTTTTTTATTAGTCAAATGATGGAGAAATAAGATGTGGATAAACAAAAGTTGGTTAGCCATCAACTGGATGAGGCCGCAAGATTTTGGTGGAACTCTCTTACTCAAAACTTGGATACCTTCATTTAGTTGACTCATAAAAGAAGAAAAGTTGAAAGTTTATTGGAGGATTGAACTTTTCCTCTATAAGCAGTTGATTTCCTTTGATTATAAGCCTTTTGATTAAGTTTTGGATTTAGTTTTGAAGTACGAGGATAAATATACGCACTACAACAAAGAAAATGGTAAGGGGGACAGTAAGACGGGAGAGCCCTTTAAAGCTCCTGGTGTTCAACAGAATAATAATCGAAACAAGAACTGATTCTTACCTTATGACCCGAGGTAGAGAGGCCAACAGTTTTAGAGGAATAACTATGTTGGACAATACTGGCAAAGACCCCATGGACAGTTCAAACCTCAAGGATAGTAGGGTTACATGCCAAGAGGACAGCAACAACAACAAGGATACCTAGGACCACAAGCATTGCAAATTCACTACCATGCTTCAGTGCCTCAAATTGCATCACCAAAGCCACTGCTCCAGTTAGAGGCATCACCAACAGGTTGCTTCTGGTGTTCAACAGAATAATAATCGAGACAAAAACTGATTCATACCTTATGACCTGAGGTAAAAAGGCCAACAATTTTAGAGAAATAACTATGTTGGACAATACTGGCAAAGACCCTATGGACAGTTCAAACCTCAAGGATAGTAAGGTTATAGGCTAGGAGGACAGCAACATCAACTGCAACAAGGGTACCTAGGACCACAAGCATTGCAAATTTAGTATGTAACACTCAGTGTTTCTTTTAATGTTAATTATGTGTCTTGTGTTTATTTTGCGTGGAATTTGTAATTTTAGAAAATTATATGTTCATAATTTGGAGTAAAGCTTCGTCCGTAAATTGTAAGTCTCGAAATTACCTTTCCATGAACATAAAAATCATCTCAATCGGACTTCTGAGTGAGAAGTTATGGCAAAAATAAAAGCAGGGTAGCTTAGTAGAAATTTGGTCTGCGGACCGGTATGAGGGTTTTGGCATACCGGTCCGGTGTTTGAGTTTTGGGAAAATGTTACACTGCAGACCGGTATGGTATTTTTACATACCGGTCCGGCGTTTAAAAATTTGGAAATTTTGGGACTGCGGACCGGTCTCCCATTTTGACATACTGGTTCGTCAGTATGAACAGTGCACCGACTCAACTCGATTTAAGTGCACTTTACCCCCTTTTTCCCCTCAATTCTAACCAAAAAACACCCACACACAGAAGTTTCTAGAGAGAGAAAGGGTTGGGTTCCTTGAAAAGCTTTTTGCTTATTTTTCATCCTTAATCCGAGGTTTAAGCTTCAAATCGCTCGAATCTTCACCTTATTCACTATTCATCGTCTTCTTCGTGGGGATTGCTTGGAAAGAAGCCAAAATCTTTGTACTTCCTTCTTTTTCTACGCGGATAAGTTAAGGTAGCAGACTCTATATTTTTAAAACATCATAATATGATCTTATTGCTTTAAATTTATGATGTTTGATTCATTTTTGGTTGGAAACTAAAAATATAAGGAAGTTTATGTAGTTTTGTAATTCATGAGACTATAATTGCATAATACAAGGTAATATATGCCATATATACTTAATAAAAGTGTGATTTGAACCAAACAAGATATCTCTTGGTAATATATATAAAAATTGTTGATAGAAGTGACTTATTGATAAATAATGCATACCAAGGGATATATGGTGGAACTTTTAGGGTGTATATGGCATAAACTCCGTTATATGCATATGATTACCCTGATGTGCACGTTGCATATTATTATTGTGTCAACCGACGGCTTGGAGATCTTTTGCCAAGACCCTGAACGAACTCTTGGTTTGTGGTTCGATTGGCTATCTCTTGAAAGGCCTTCATCATTTATCATTGATTGGGAAAGTAATCAAAAAAAAAAATTCTTGGAAGTATTGATATAGTGCTTATCGTGATGGGAAAATAGGCAGGGCCTTGTGCCCTTGGGTTGAAAAGCCCTAAACCCCTGGGGGAGTAATGTTTGGCCGCCTATAAGCCACCGGTGTGGAGCCTGGGAACCTAGGCAAATTGGCAAGACACTATGATTTTGTTGTTATCGATATTTATATAGAATCAGAATGATTGATATTAGGGCCGTTGTTATCTATATTCATATGGGATTGGGGCAATTGATCCCAGGGTATCAGTTTGGTGATTCGACATCTCAGCGGGATTGGAATATACTTACAACTCAGGCTCTCTATTATACGGTAATCGGTTGACACGGGAGGTAACCTACATTAGCACGATCATGCATTGTTACTCAATGATAATGATTCTTGTTGATATTATTTAAGCACATGTGGTCTGAAAGAGATTATTAGGAACCTGTTTTCCAATATATGCCCTATGTCCCCACTACTGAGCAAATAGCTCACCTATGTTTTCTATAAATCCTTACAGGTACTCACGAGTTCCAGGAGGACAAAGAAGCGACGGGATCAGGGACGAAATAGAAGCTCTGATACACTTCATTTTTGGTCTATATATGTTTTCCGGGAAGCCACGGCTAACCCGAGAATTTTATATACTTTGGGAATTCATATGGTTTAGGTATATATATATATATGATGCATGCTTGAATGTTATAACATGTTTTTGTATCCCATGCTTAGAACACTTGATATACATGTTGCTTATTTGTTTTCTTTTATTATATACCTATGTTGGTCCTACTAAGATTGGTTAGTAATGCTCAAGGTCTTAATTACATATGTTATCCTATAGATTAAGGTGGGGGTGTTACACAGTACCATGCTTCAGTGCCTCAAATTACAGCACCAAGGCCAATGCTCAAGTTAGAGGCATCACCAACAAGTTTCAAGGCAGCAACTAGTCAAGCTCCAAGGTTGTGTTATTATTGTCATCAACCAGGTCACAAAGCAAGGTTTTACTAGAAAAATGAAAAGAATCAACAGGCATCAAATGGTCAGACAACCCTAGTTCTAGCTTCAATTCCAGCTCGTGCATTTGCAGTTTTACTTGGCAATGAAAATGTCCAAGGTATTATAAATTTATTTTATTCCCGCATTATAGTATTTTTTGATTATAAAGCTTCACATTCATTAATCTCTAGACAATTTGTGGATAAAGAACAAATTAAGACTACACCCCTCTATATACCTGTTTATGTCGAGACTCCTTTGGGAGGATCGGTGATGTTGCATGAGCAGTGTAAAGATTGTAAAATTGATTTATTAGGTATGACCTTTTTAGCTGACCTTATATTCCTAGGTTTTGAGGGTTTCACAATTATTTTAGGTATGGATTGGCTAAGGAAGAATTTTCTCATTTTAGATTATGCGTCAAGTACTGTTTTCACAAACACCCCTGGTATGCCGTGTTTTTACAACATTTGTAAAGATAGTGGAGTATTGGTGATGACGAGTTTTCTCTTCTCAGTTGAAATATTGAAGAATAATATTCGAGACGTGGAAGTGGTAAAGGAATACGAAGATGTATTTCAAGAGATCCTTGATCATCCACTTAAAAGAAAGTTAGAGCTTCGCATAGATCAAGTTCCTGAAATAGCTCCTATCTCTAAAGCAGCATACAAAATAGCGCCAAAGGAGCTCCAGGAGATGAAGAAACTATTAGAAGAAATGCTAGAAAAAGGATTCATACGCTCTATTAACTGACCATGGGGAGTACCAGCAATCTTTGTCTTAAAGAAAGATGTCACGTTAAGGATTTGTATAGATTATAGAGAGTTAAATAAAGTGACCATCAAGAATAAGTACCCACTGCCAAGGATTGACGATCTTCTCGATCAGTTGAAAGGGGTAATTATTTTCTCCCAGTTCGATTTGAGAACTGAGTACCACCAAATGGGAGTTGAGGAAAAAAGTATTCCACTAAAGGCCTTTCGTGCAAGATATACATTATATGAGTCTCCTGTCATATCATTTGGGTTGACAAACGCACCTACATTTTTCATGGACCTTATTAATCGAATTATTTGCCCTTACATAGATAGTTTGTGATAGTCTTCATTGATGTCATCTTGGTATATTCGAGGAGTGAGCAAAAACAGAAAAATCATTTGAAGATGGTATTGCAGATACTGAGAGAACATAAACTTTACGCCAAGTTTAGTAAGTGCATTTTTGGGAGAAACATGTGAGATTCTTAGGACATGTAATTTTTAGTAAGGGGATAACTGTGGATCCAGAGAAGGTAGTTGTTGTGAGGGAGTGGAAGCAACTAAGAATCCAACCGAGTTAAGAAGTTTTTTTTTGCTTAGCTGGTACTGCACTTATGACTAGGTTGATTGTAAGGATATGAAGTTCATTTGGACCAATGATTGCGAGAAGGCGTTCCAAGAGTTGAAGCAACGGTTCACTACAGCTCTAGTGTTGACTATTCCTGTAGTAGGAGGAAAACTCGTGGTGTTTCCAGACGCTAGCGGTACTGGCTTGGGTTGTGTTTTAATAGATCATAAGGTCGTCTCTTACGCTTCTAGACATTTGAAGCCTCATGACAGGGGATACCCCATTTATGACTTGGAATTAATGGTTGTGTTCTTTGCATTTAAAGTTTGTCATCATTATATTTATGGAAAGATGTTTGAGTTATAAACGGACCACAAAAGCCTAAAGTATTTTTTTCTCGCAAAAGGAGCTAAACACGAGGCAACAAAGGTGGGTAAGATTTATCAATAGTTATGATTTTTATATCTTTTACCATCTGGGCAAAGGGAATGCGGTGGCTGACTCACTTAATAAGCAATATAACGTGACGATTTCCTTTATCATCCAAGAGTGGAAGTCTCTTGAGGTTATTGCCTCACACGATGTTCGGCCAACTCAAAATACTAACAAAGCTTACATTGGTAGTTTGGTGGTACAACCAACCTTATTACGTAGAGTTATTCAACAACAACATACATACTCATCTCTTATGGATAAATTAAATAATTTAGTAGCTGACACTTTAGATGATTGTCCTACAGTTTGGTTTATAGATTCTGAGGGTGCTGTGAGGTTGCGGAGTAGACACTATGTGCCCAATATAGTTGCATTAAAAAAGGAGACTATAGATGAAGCTCATCGATCTCGTTTCATCATTCATCTTGTTAGGAAGAATTTGTTATGACCTAATTTCTCTGAAAGAGGTTTATTATATTTTCGTTTAATTACTTATAAGTTTTCTTAACAAAAAAATTCAATTATAAACTCTTGCTAAAATTTGAGGAAAATACATAGATTAATATTATGAGTTAAAAGTATTGTCGCTTTATAATTGAATTAATAGGGTTTTTAATCTGGGAAATATCAATTTTACAAAACAAGAGTATTAAGATACCTAATGTCAATCAGATTGCTTCCTTACATATGTATATATGAATTTGTTTAGGAAATTAAACTTTGTGTAAAAATCTGGAAAAATTAGAGAGGCTAATATTGTGTGTTAAGAGAATCCGAGCCTTGAAATTGGTCGTATATGATTTTTTTGTTGAGAGTTATTGAATTTACAAAAAATAATGAACTGTAAAATCTGATGTTAGACATATTGTATATCTGTCACCAAAACATTTATAACTCCTAAAATATAAATGATTTTTAGTTAAATACAATTAGATATGAGACAAGACATAATAGACTATGTTGTGTCATATTTATGCAGTTTTGGGAACGTCGAGTAATTCTCAGAATTTCTATGAAGTTGGTGGATGTGTCAATTACAAGTTCTGTTTGTGTTCTTACTTTGTTTGTGTGCAATTTAACTTATGGTTTTTGTGTAATTTGATTAGGAATCTTAAAAATTAAAGAGTAAACAATTTAAATGTCCACTAAACTTTTGTGAGAATCCAGATCCACGGCCTGCCCTTCTCGGTTCATTTGTTTTCCATAAAATGAAAAATACTTGTTTTATAAAGTCACCAGTTTGTTTTACGAGAAAACAAACAAAAGATCGTACGAAGGACAATTCGAAAATGAATTATCTTTCATACGTTTGAAACCAGAGTTTAAAATAAACTTTGTTAGGGTTCGGGAACTACGTTATGAATTGGAAAGGTGTTAGGCACCCAATTCGCCCTTTCGGTCTCTAAATGGATCATGTATTTAATTCCTATTTTAGATATCTTGCAAGTAGTTTGAATAGTTTTCAGAATAGTCCTTTCCGGATAAATTCAATTTAAACAGTATTTTGAAATCAGACTCAAGCTTTGTGAGCGCCTAGGTATTCATTTGTAGAATGAAATCAGAGTCTCGTAGTTTCATTCTTTTGGAAACTGTTTTTTGTATTTTTGTTTTGAAAACGTGTAAAAACCGGTTTTAGTTTTCTTGTAAAACTTTAAAAGGACTAGTTTGGAAAACAGTGAACTTCTTTACAAGTTATTTAATTTTCTGTATTAAAAATGAATACTTAAATGCAGTATTGAAATTAGTAGAGTGATAGAAAGACGTACCTGATGCGTTTGAAGAAGAAATAAGAATCTTGTCTTGATTGCCTTGCTTGATTCCTTCTCTCTCTAGGACTTCCTCTCTCTAAAGCTTTCTCTCTCTAGACTTTCTCTCTCTAGAACCTTCTCTCTCTAACTCTCTGTCTCCAAAAATCCTCTAAAAGAAAAGACTCTCTAACAATTTTGACAAAACTTCACCTTACTAAAAACACTAGTGAGTGTTGATGATCTCAAATGAGACCCCAAGGGTCCTATTTATAGGAAAATTTCCACTAAAAACGCTCCAAAAGAGGCCAACCGCAGGGGGTGCGGCTGGGGCGTGCGGTTGGGGGTAGCCGCAGGGCGTGCGGCTGGGGCGTGCGGTTGGAGGCTGCGGTTGGGGCGTGCGGCTGGGTGCCATCCCGTCCTAGTAAGCGAAGAGGCAACAAAGGTTATATCAGACTCCCAACGCGCCCGAAAATTGGAGTCTTTCCTAACGGTCTTCTATATGCATGATGACTTAGGTCTAAATGCGAGATGCTCGTTTTAAGAAAAGTTGTATTCACACGAGAGTCGTGGATTGGGGTGTTCACAACTTTCGATCTTTAAAATGAACTACTTTGGTTATCCAACTTTGGAGTGAGTACCACATTGGTCATTTCTTCAAATTTGACTATTAAATTGAACGGAATAAAACCATGTGCATAGCACATGACTTCATTTAAGCATATTTTAATCATTTTTGTTATAAAATAGCCTAAGTTGCGCTGTTTGTTAAAAATATTGCTATATTTTATATGTTATGCGTGTTTCATTTTAATGAGAATTCTTGGAGGGAAATATCGTTTTGTTTCAATATAATCAAAATGATCTTACACAAAGTCATGTGTCATGCAAATACATTAAATTTAATAGCCAAGTTAAAAGGAATGGTCAAGGTGGTGCTTACTCCAAAGTTAGATAACCGAAGAATTGGACAAAATGGTCAAAGCGGCACTTACTCTAAAGTTTGATGACCAAAATGGTTCATTTTGAAGTTTGAGGGTTAAAGTGGTATTAGATTAAAACTTTAATGGCCATTTGGGTTTTTTACTCAAAATTGAATAAAGTCGTACGAAAAATTCCTTAATTATACCACACCTCCCTTGTATGATGGATTTGAGATTTGTTATAAAAGAATTGTGTGAAAAAGTCCCGAATGCACTTGTTTAATTTGACTTAATAAAACGTTGGTGTATCTAGTAGAAATTTCTTATGGATTTATACATACTCATGTTGACTTGAGATGTTTGTAAACTTATTCGATTGTTGGTAGACGAGTGGATAATTGGCAATATTCTCGTAAAAGGGCGAGTGTTTAGCGTGTGAATGTATAGTCAGCCTTCCAAATAAGGTCAAAACTTTAAACAATTTGCCCTTGTGAGTTCTGGTTCAGTGGTCACTGCTTATACGGGGACACAGGGCAGGATGATATGTGTATGCCATAGGAGAGTATGTCAAAGTGGTAAGTAATTAAGCGAACCAAAGAGTCTAGTGGTCTAGGAGTGTAGGACTATTTTATTTTTTGTTTAATTTGTATAAAATTATTGGATCTCTAAATGACAATTCCGAAACTCAGGTCTGGAAGGAAATTTGATTATGCACATTTTTCATGTTTTGAGTTTTTTTTTCTAATTTCTTATCGTTTAAAAGTTATGATAGATTCTTGCTTGTGCAAAATGTTGCATTGAATCGCTAGTTTGGGGTACTACACGGTTAATTTTTGCAATTTTTTTTTGAGTACTAGTAGAAATTAACATTTTGGAGTTTTTTTGGGGGGGTTTTATGTTTTTCCAAATTCTGCACGATTTAGACATAAACAAATAATTTTTATTACAGCAGTTTATTTTATTATAAAGATATTTATCTTCATTACTAATTTCTTATGTGCATGTAGGCTTTTCTAACATTTGTTTAAGGTTGGCATATCTTAGCATTCTGGTAAGTATTAATTTAATGTTTGGAAACTAACTGCCACATTTTTATAGGGAAATTATGATTTTGTCGCGATAGCTATGTGAAACTACATGTCTTGTCTCATAGTTATTTCAGTTGAAAAGTAGTATTTTTTTTAGTTGCATCATGGACATAGTTCGGTGAAATGAATCAACTCATACAATTATTTAGTACTAAACCAAGTTGTCTCCTTACTTTTTAGGTGCGTTCTTTAATGAGCATAGCCAAACATGAAGATCAAGAAAGATAAACGCCAAATGGGAGATTGCTTGCTTAGGAAGGATTTACATTCCCATTGTTTTGACTTCATGTTTTTGTTTTAGTTATTTTTTTTTATTAGTCAAATGATGGAGTTTATTAATTGGATATTATGTATGAATTTTTTGATAGTTTGGCCAAGATATTTTTTATTAGTTTATTTGATTAAAGTTAGAGACTTTTAATTTAATTTTATTATGGAATATATTTTGAATGGATTTATTTTGAATAAAAGCTATTCATATAAAGACTTGTTTATTTTATCGAAAATATTGATTATTTTGTGTGGTGAATTTTTTTATATTTTATTTTTTAGATTATGTTTGCCGTGCACCCCTAGTATTTGAAAGATGAAATATACGTTATATTTTGTCTTTAGCGATATTTTTTTTTTTTTTAAAATTTTTTCAAAAATCGAGGTGTGACACGTGCAAAAATCTATAGTATGTCAAGTTTACTTTTATGGTTATCTAGAACTCAAAAGCAGTTATAACAGAAGACATATGATCAGCATAAATATCTAAACTTAAACTTTCTTAGATGTTGTCGCTAGCAAAAGCTTATTAATATAGTTGTTGTAATGTTATTTGTGTGATAGATTTGTCTTTTATCAAATCACATTGGATCCTGGGTTTTCCAATAATCATTCTCTCTTTTTGTGATTGTTAGATATTTTTCTTTTGTACTTTTAATGAAGTATCAAACAAATGATAATCTATGTAAACTTTATGGACATGAATAGTTTAGGAAATTATAATTAGATCTTTAATCATTTGAATTGTTCAAACTTTAATAAATTACAAAGTAAGTGATTCATTAGCAAATTAAATTTCGAATGCACTGGTTGAAAGTTGTGTTGCACAAGCTAATGCTTCATCAGCATACTGAACTTTGTGATAAATTTCTTACTGCTCTTTCATTCCTTTATAAATTATTATTGCATCCTTCACAAAGGATTTATAGTTTTATACACAGATAAACTTGCTAAAATTTTCATACTAAGATTTTGTTTTTCTCGATAAATCTTTTATATTCATTAAACGTCACTGGCCCAATACAATGCGTTAATTGAATACAACCAATTTAGTAAATGCTTTGGAATAACTTAAAATATTACAAAAATAACATAGCACGTTTAGGAAATACATGGCCGCACTGCATTGTGATATAAATTCTGTTTAGCCTATTTTTAAGTGGATTTTCTGAACATACGTGCAAATATCTATAGTATATCAAATTTAAATTTATTGTTATCCAGAACCTAAAAGCTAGTAGAATGGAATATATGATTAGCCTAAATATTTTGAATTCAAACTTGACTAGATGTGGTCTTTAGCAAGAGTTTATTGATATAAATTTAATTATTTTCGATAAGACAATTTATGTGTGAATTTCATTTTGCTCTTTCATTCTTCTCAAAATCATTGCAATATCCTGTGCAGAGTGTTCACTCACATTAACTTGCCGAAAAATTTCATACCAATGCACGATATTTTTTGATAAATCTTTTGTATTAATCAACTGTCGTCATCCTAATACGTTGTGTCAGTTTAATACACTTAATTTAGTAAATGCTTTGCAACAACTCAAAATACACAAGAATGACGTACCATATATTAGAAATATATGATCGCCACATTTCCAATTTGATATACATATTCATAATATGCCGTTTAACTTGTTTTTAAGTGTATTTTCTAAACACATGTGTGCAAATGTCTATAGTATATCAAATTTACATTTATGATCATTAATATGAGTAGTAAAAAGATCATAAATTTAAAGAATGGACAAAAACTGACTTCATGTCTTTCAGTTAAAAATTTAGAAACCACAAATCTAGCTTACTGTTAAGAAACAACTTAAACTTCATTGATGATAAAAGCTAACTAAATTTGTAACTAATTGAAATTAAATAATCAAAAGGGTAGAAATGTTCATGTATTATATATAAAAAAAAAAATGACCACTCCACGATTTTAGCTACTATTTAATTACACAATACATAGGGATTATTCACTAATGAAAATCTTCTCATGTGTGTCCTCAACTCTAGAAACATCCAAATTGAGGGATGTTTCCTTAGTTTTCTATTTAAAATAATAGTGAAAGAAATTCATTATGCATAAAGGAAAAATAGAATGCGTAAACATTGAGCAAGCAACATCTCACTTATTCATTTCTCTTTGACTGGATTTACTTAATTGGGTTTAATTACATAATAGGGTTATTGCAACCACATTCTCTTTTCTTTTCTTTCTTTTTTTTTCCAGTTTTACTTATTTCCTTCTTTCTCACCTTCTTCATCTTTAATTGATTGTATATTATATTAATTTTATATATAAGTTTAAGTACATCTAACATCCCATCCCATCTCCTCTCAGGGGCAGACCCAATATTCTTCCGCAATGAGAGCCAATATTTTAAAAGAAATGTTCGCAAAGTAAAATGATTTCGTATAATGAGAGAAAAAAGTTCAATATCATAAAACAAATACTTGAGTTCATACAATACAAAAAGCATTTTAAAAAAGTTGAGCTTGATGAGTCTTTAATAATTCAAATTCATCTATTACATATACTAAATTAATTTTCAATCCAAGGTCGCACTCCAAGTTAAGCAACATGCATTCAGCCATAAATTCATCCCCCATTGCATTACAAATTGTTATTTTGACATGCTTCATACAAGAAAATGCTCTTTTTGTACTCGCTGTAGAAATAGGTAGAGTTAACACGAGACGAATTAGTCTGTCAAGCATGACATAATCCATAAACTTTCTTGTTACGACTAATTCTCGGCATAACTCGGCAAGGGTATAAAGTTTTTAAAACTCGGGATCATAAATGACATCAAGCTTGTAATGCATCAACTGAGATCTCAATCCATGAACATCCTGAGGATTGAAATCTTATGGATAAAATTTCTCGGCAAGCATGCAAATTTTATCCTCATTGAAGGATCTAAAAGAATCACTATAAGACAAAGTTGAATTACGAGAAATAATCTATGTTTTAACTCTATCAATTGATAATCTATTGTGGTGTTTAACACACCAAAATGGTAGTGATATTCCATCGTAATTTGATCATGTTGTTGGCAAGTACAACTTGTACCCGCTTCGTAAGGAGAATTCATATTCACTATATTAACGTTTTGCTAATTGCAAAATGACTCCACATTTGCAAGAAATTTGTCCCAACCATTTTCTTTAAATTGTTGAAGAAGAATTTTTGTTATCAAGACCAATTTCATTGTATTCACAATATCTTGCGATTTACGTTGTAACGCTTGGCAAAGTGTGTCAGTGATGCTCATAATATTATCCTTTGGGTGCAAGATAAATATGAAATCAAAGCTCATCATTACCTTAAGAACTCTAAGAGCTTGTCCCCTTAGTTGTTGATCCGGGCCATTTTTCTTTAGATTTTTAACCACTAAGAAGCACTATACATCTCTATTATACTTTTGACAGAATCATAATGTAAGCTCCACCAAGAAGCCCTAGCTCGTTGTAAATTACCAATTTGATTAGCACCTTTACCAGATTAGTGCTAACCTGTAGCTCACATACTTTCAACTTCATTTCTTTGTGCAGACTTTAGCTCATCAACAAGTTTTGAAGAAGAAGAAACAAGAGTGACAATACAATCAAACGCGAAAAAAATTTCCAGACATGAGGTTCATCTTTTGTTGCTGCAACTAATGCTAATTGAAGTCGATGAGCAAAACAATGCACGTAATAGGCATATGGACGCTCTTTAATAAATAAAGCTTGAAGAACAGTCCATTCGCCCCACATATTTCTTGCACTGTCGTACCATTGACCTCATATATTTTGAATAAGAAGATTGAATCAAGCAAGAATACTAGATATCTAATTTTTAAGAGTTATCGCCGATGTATTTTTAACACCCACTACGTCAAAAATACGCTTATTTAAAGAACCATCATGTTTGACATATCTCAACACAAGGGCCATTTGCTCTCCTTAAACTCATCTTGAGATTCATCAACAATAATACAAAAATTGCCTTCACCACCTTCTTCACAAATCATCTTTCTAACTTTATTAGCGAGAATATGCAAAATCTCATTTTGAATTTTCGGAGAATTGTATTTTGCATTTTTTGGAGCATTGTCTAATACAATATTTTCGAGTTCATTCCCTTTTTCTTTGTCTTTCAATAATTTATTAAAGTTTCCTTGATTTAATAAAGTTGAACTTTCATCATGACCTCTAAAACCAAGTCTTAGAAAAATAATAACTCAAACGGTTTCAATGGTTCTCATTAGCCATTTTCAATTCTTCAAAATCTCCTCCTTTGATTGTGCATTCATCATCTTGTCAATATGTTGGGACGATCTTTTTAAATTATCAAGACAAGTCGCACAATAACTATGTGCAGCTCAATTGTGAAGTAAAAGTACACTTTTGTCCCCATGATCCAATTTCTAAATCCATCATCTATAAGTGCAAAACGACTAATTGATTATTTGAATTATAAAAAAGAAAGAATGGAAAACAATATGCTTTATCTTTTGAAGGAAAATAATTTAGCCAAGGAAATTGTTTGAACCAAATAAACTAAAATCGGCGATTTTGTTTTCCAAATGTGGTCTTGGTATATTAAGATAATTTAGGCTGATAAGAGCCTAAATTTATGTATGTTCTCTGAATCTCATCCCGTTCATTAATGGGATGTTCACATATTTGTTTACACAACTCGGGATCTCGTTCAAGATTAAATTCTCTTGGCTGATTAACACAGGCTATAGGAATTTGAAAATCGGGAACTTGATTATCAACACTAGAATGTTCAACATCCGATTTCTTTTTCTTCTCAGAGAATGGAAAAACAGTTTTCCCTTTTTTGTTTGGTGGTTGATGTTGTTCCATAGTTTATAACCGAAAAAATTAAAATTAACACAAATAATCATTTACTTAAAATTAATGATAAAAATTAAATAAACAACTCAATATTCAAATACAAAAACTAACTTAACCTAAATAAACATTAAACATTTAAATTATAATCTCTAAGTCTCTAATTTATAAGTTATAACTAAACATAAAATAAAGTTACTAAATAGTAAATAACTAATAATAAGTAGTTTCTAACTCATAAAGGTATAACAAATTTAACTTGAATTAAATAAGCATTAGGACCTTAAACTTTAAAGATTTAACTTAAAGGAGCTAACTACATTGTGCACACAAATCTTTTATAATTCAAATGAGTAATCCTCCAAACCTTCACAAATCACAAAATATAAATTAAATTAATGTGAACATAATATATAAAATAAAGAGTAAAAAAAATAAAAATATTAAGACTATAGACCCACCTATTATGAATGAAAGAGACAAATATTGAATGAAAAAGACAAATAAAATTATTGAGAACTGGTCCCAAATGACAATGGAAAATATTGAAGAATGGAGATGAAAGTTTTATAAAGGTTAGGCATGAAAGTGAGTATGCTGTGCTGTTTGCGGCCCAAGAGAAATAGAAAAGTTAAGGCTTATTTTTTTCTTTTTATTAATATTCTTTGTTTTTTATTGTGGGGTTGAGTGTGGCTTTTATTTTTTTAATTATTAATATTGTTTGTTCTGATTTTTGAATGTGGCATGTGGGGCTATGCCGCTTGGTTGAGTGAAAAGCATGGCTAGGTCAGTGGGTGTTAGTGAGTCCAATTGGTAAAGAGACTTTATTTTTATTTTTTCCTTTAGTTATTTAGTTTAACATTATAAGAGACTATTTATAGTGGGCTGGGTTTGGGGGGGGGGCAGAGCTAAACATTGAGCCTAGATATATATGTATGTAGTTTTTTTTAACATAGCTAGTGGATATATATATATATATATATTTGCACTGAACTTTAGCCTAATGGGCTCGGGCCCAATTCCGCCCCTGTCTCCTCTCCATTCCTCTCCTTTATGTCATATACTTTTCTTTAAACTTCAGCCTTTTTGTTTTATTTTGATTTGCTTATTTTCAAATTTACTTTAGTGGCAGATAACATGTTACTTTTAAGGAATACAATACATGCAATTGTATTGTCACATTTGTATGCATCTCGTTAGTCCTAGTTTTGTACTTTGGTGCATTCTATTAACTATTTATGAAATATATGATTCGGCCCTTTTACTTTTCAACATGACAAATGTCCATGTTCAGTCGATGAAATTGAACTATCAAAATTTACTAAATGTCAACATGAGCCTAGAATGGAAAGTTGAAAATCCAAGCAAAAAATCACCTATTGATAATGGCCTCTGAATAATTGTCGCTTACAATTGACCTTCTTGCAATGTCCTCATTCTCGCTTTTTGCAATCGAAAAATCGACACAATCATTTATTAAAACTCTAATGGTTGGAAGAAGGTTCGAGATGATAAAGATAGATAAGGAAGAAGGTTCGATATTCTTTTATACCAAAGGAAGATTTCGAATATATTTTTACTATTGGAACTCATTCCATGTCCCTATAAAAATGTAATTTGAGTGCAATACTTTTAATACCAAGGATGGCACTCCATAGAACGAGACTGCAACATACGTATGAATATTATATAATATGGTTATAGAGCTTGATCTATTGAATAATATTAAGGAATATATGTATATGGGGTGCTATGTGCATATGAGGAGAAAGTTATGAGGAGACTTGTAAGGAGTGTAAGATCATTCAATGATAACATAGTGTTATGTAATGATCTTGTTAATGTAGTTTTAATGTTAAATATTTTATACTTTTTTTCTTTCTTGTTGTTAGATCCCTTTTTCTTACTATTTTCAGTATTTTTCCACAAACTCTACCTTTACTTATGCTGATTGGCATATTTTCCTCTTAATAATGTTCGTATTTGATTGAGTATCCATTCATGCACCTAATTAATCTATGTTTGGTGTTCTCACTTCCATTTTTCTTTTTGGTATATATTCCTCAATCGATAGTTCCATGTATTTTTTTTGATATATATAGTTGATGTTTGCTAATCTTACAAATTAAATGAAAAATAAATTTTATTCTTGACCGGCTATTAATTATGTTGAACTTAGTCATGTTTTTTTAAAGACAACCGAAATTATAGTGGGACTATCTTTCTGAGATGGGGAGAGTACTCATTTTTCCACTCTATCTGCTAACTCATACTTTAGTGTTTTGTACGATTTAGGTATTTGTTTTTCTTTTAAAATATTTATACTATTTTTTCTCACAACTAAAATCTTCGTCCATTCAAATGAAAAATATATTATTTTTTTTCCAAATCTTGTTGATTCAGCTGTCACTTATACTTAACACATGATATGGTTTTATATATTATTAATTTTGTATTTTTTCTCACATTGCTACATTATTATTGTAAATAAACTTCGTCCATTCATATTGCTACAATGAAAAATATATTATTTTTTTTCCAAATCTTGTTGATTCAGCTGTCACTTATACTTAACACATGATATGGTTGCTTATAATATTATTAATTTTGTCATTGTTATAATCTAATTGGAAGAAGATTGAAGAATAATTGCTATTCAAATTGTAAATTTTCTACATTATTCATTTGTTTTATAAAGTGCATTTAAAATATTCGTACTCGGTTCTGTGTTTTGGGGAACATCTGTATTTAACTTTGGATTCTGTGTTCTTGTAGTAAGAATGAAATTTCATGAGTTTTTTCAGTTGTGTAGCGCTGTTTGCTAATTATTGGATTTGTTTTACAGGTAATGAAGATAGCCAGTTAAAATAATATTTTTCAAGAAATTTAGTTTTCAACATTTACTTGCTTAGAATTAATTTCCATGTAAATTTCACTCATAATCTAATGAATTTATGCAATTGATTTTTTGTGAAAAGTAACGGCACATTATTCGTCACTAAATGTTCATTTTTATAGAGGTATTACTTTTAATAAACTACCCCACTAGGGGGTGAGTTGAATGATTTTTTCAAAAATTAATGGGGTGAGAAGAAAGTTCTCTCAAAGTGGGGTGAGAAGCCTAATCTAGTGGGTGCATTTAAAATCACCCTTTTTTTATATCCTTTGGACAAATGTTAAAAGATGTTATGAAGCTGAATGATCTTCACATGCTATTGTGCATGAGTTTTATGTGCTGGTTTCTACATGTATTAATTAATAACATAAAATTTACGAGCTCAAGTCATTTGTACGACATTAAACAATGCTACCCTTTTTAGGTAGTCATAAATAACTAAGGTACTTATATGCAAACTTTCGCTAATTCGCGCTTTTCTTATTTTTTATCATGCAATCACAGTCGAATCATGTTACTCCAATCTTACACATATGATGTTGGTAAGGTCGGATCTACATCTTTTTTTATTCTAATCAAACCACTTGGTACTCATAAAGGTAAACCACTTGTGTTTTTCTCTGAAGTTGAAATTGCAAATCTCACATCCTCATTTAAGTTTGCCTTAATTAGGAAATTTTCCTATGAGCGACCGTCATTGCCAGATATTAAGTCTTCTTTTGCAATAATTTGTTTGAATCTGTTTATTTGATTAATTTGATGGATCCCAGACATATATTAATTATGTTTCATAATGAGGACGACTATCATCGAGTTTGGCTTCATGAAATTTGGTATCTGAAATAGTATGCTATGAGAGTTTTTAAGTGGATAGCTATGATACGACCTATGGTGATATCAACACGAAACTCGTAAACACAACAAATTGGCTGTACGAACCTCGACACAGATACACACGAAAATCGTAGCAAATTAAGAACATTGACCTTTTCTACAATTAGATTAGGGTGGAAAATGAAGACGCCACAATCGGGTGCGGAATAACGATTGATAAGTCCGATGAACGCCACGGACAAATCGATAAGTTCAATGTAGTTCGTGAAGAGCCAAAGAGGATTAACATCACTCAATATTATTAATGAATAATGTCTTAGATATATTAATCCTCTCTGATTCTTCACGAATTACTTGAACTTATTGGTTTGTCCATGGCGTTCATCCGACTTATCAATCGGTATTTTGCACCCGATTGTAGCGTCTTCATTTTTCACCCTAGTCTGATTGTAGAAACGGTCTAGGTTCTTAATTTACTACGGTTTTCGTGGGTATCTATGTCGAGGTTTGCACAGCCAATTTATTGTGTTTGCGGGTTTCGTGCGAGATCACCGTAGGTCATATCAAGCTAATTTTTTAGTTGACATGAAAACTTCTAAAGCCTCGATGTGGGTGAATTTCCCCCAACTTTTTGTGCATTTGTTTGCTAAAAGTGGTATCATTACAAAAAAAATTCATTTATACCAACAAATTAAAAACTTACGAACGTGGAGTAATTAACCTAGGCAAATTATTCTCTGATTATTTCCAAAAATCCCTTTGTAATTAGCATAAAATAAACCTTAATCATTGATTAAACCAAAATATTGCATTTTTATACATATTTAGATAGCTTAATATGCATGAAATTTAATTCTAATTATCTTAAATTGTTAAAATTTGAGTTTTAATCATGAAATAGGATAGTATGTTTGTTTCTAGTGCATTATAACCTTTTTACAGGTTAAAAATGAACAAGAACAAATCCAAAAGTAAATTCCCCCAAAATTAGTCATTGCCGGTCAAATTCGGAGCTCAATTAAGTTCAAAAAGTGAACTGAAAGCAAATCCTAAGCTCAATAATGAAAGGAGTGGATGAAAGAGACTAAGAGAAGCCGATAAATCAATCCTAAATGAAGAAAAAGTCATATGAATCAAACCGAAAAAATTTTGGATGAAGAAGAGATTCACCGTGCGCTATGCTTATGTTCTAGCTAATTCTGATATTTATTGGATGCAAAATTTGAAGAAAACTCCTAAACAGAAGTTGTAGAGCTCTGAGTTAGCTAAGCGTAGGCGAAAACCTTGCATCAATCAGATTTTGGAGCACAAAGTTATGGTAGAAATACAATTAATGCACTGGTGGATTGGGTTTAAGCGTGAAAGAATACATAAATTCATGGTGCAATTATTTACCGAATGGGGTCATTAACCTAGATAGCAAGTGGCCAGCTCTCTACTCATGCTTATACCATTTTTTGAATCCCATGCCCAACCAGTTTTTGCTCCTTTTTTAATTATTTTTCAAACCGGTCCGAATTTGAGCCGAAAGACTTAATCTCCCAAACCTACAACTTGATAGACTTAGTTATTTTTAGCTATTGGTTTATTTTTCTTTTATTTTTTTTTAAATTAATTAGGAAATTAGTTAGGTTTTAGAATTTTGAAACTGTTAATGAATATTAGGTCTTTGGCTTTTGAGTATGCGATTTTTATTACTGGCAAATTGTTTATTTTCAAAAAGTGTTCAAATTGTAATTTCTATTTAACACATGTTCTTAATTTTCGATTGTTTTGAAATTTTGCGTACATTTATATGCTTATGTTCTTAATTAATTTTTCATTCTTGAATATAAATATGCTGTGTCATTTAATTATTTTATTAAGCATGAATTTATTAAATATGTTTGGCTAGTTCATTAGTTGGGGGTCCGTAAGGACCGGGTATGCTAAAGCGGTAATTTTTCTGACCCGAATTCAATTATAAATATTTTTTTATAGGTTAATAGGTTATTATAAATTTGATTTTTATTAAATTATTATCCTAGTATGCTAATCACATACTTTTATAAGAAATTTAATAAAGTCAAGTTTTGACAAAGAACCAAACTTGTTTGAATTATTATTTTTTCGCTAAATCCTAACCGGTCAAGTTAAAGAGTGGTCTATACTCTCTAAGTTAATTGGTTTTGTATCTTTATAATTTCAAACTCGAGCGCACTATTTTCGGTATTTGTTTTAACCTTTACTTTTTTTATATTGAAATCGCTAATTTTGTATTTCCACTGCCCGTTTTAATTCAAATTTGATTTCAATCACGTTTTAACCCATTTGAATTAAATTGTGGTAATTACTTAACTTTTATAAACTCGTTTTTAATAAAAGGTTTTGTAGTGTCAAGTACTACTTCACTTTAATAAAGAAGTGTTTTTAGTAAAATTAACGTGATGCAAATTGATTCCATATTTAGTAATTGTACGTATAGTTCATGCTACGCATGAATTATTGCGAAAGATACGAGTTTATGAAATCAATTAACTCGTGGATAGTAGGCTGATTTTTAAAGAAAAATTAATTATAAAAGGATTTACGGTCCACCAAATTATCCTTTGTGTTGCCCGGAACTTATGGATACCCCTAACACTTTTTATTTTTAATTTTAGTTAAAGTTTTTCACACATTTAATTAATTTAGTATGCTGTTTTTATTATTCATTTTATTGAGCCTTTTTGCATATTCATTTTGATGTTAATTTAGTTAACGATATACATTCATTTCTCTCCATATTTCATATTCTTTTTTTTTTCTTATCTTTCTCTTGAAAGAAACATTCCTAATTCAAAGAAACTACCCTCCTCCCCGTGGATCGACCTCGGACTTACCTGAGTATTTATTACTTGACCGACTACCTGCACTTAGGTGTAATAACTCGCGTTGTTTTTGCCGAGTCAATCCTCTATCGATTTTAATTCTAAAAAAAGTTGTTTAATTTTATCTAGCATGCATCAAACAAATCAATAAATTAAACAAAAAATGAACACTAGAATTAACGAGACATTCTTGCGATGCAGGACTAATCTTCAAAAGCAAATTCCACTATAATAAACACAATAGGTTCAGACTCGATTAATCACAAACTGACATAGACGTATAGTCTTGAATCACTTAAGAACAGCTTGTTGATGACACCTTTAGTGCAACAACTTTCTCCTCGAATTGCTCGATTTGGAACACAACGTATCACACGCCTCGAACTCACTTCGATCTCCTTGACAGTTGCGCGCTTCAATTACAGGTTTTGGGATTTGTTGTTCTTTGATGAAAAACATTTAGTTTGGCATGAAGTTTGATTAAACCTTAGGTGGTGTGATGTAAAAATTACTCTTTGAAAAGTGTGAAAATTGATCTTAAAAGAGTGTTAAATGGTACGAGACTTTGGGAGTTAATTTCTAGAAAATAAATAGTCCATCTTGTAGTTGAAATAGGCAACTTACCATATTAAAGAAAATTTTACGATAAAAATAATTTATGCAAAAAATTGGTGCCAGATCGGTCCAACTTAGCAAACCCTACACCGGTATAAAGTAAGTACCTGTACTAGTTCGATTTTTGGAATTGGTTTGCCTAAGGATTTTCATGCCGGACTGGCCCAATAAAGAATATTTGATGTACTAAGAAATTGGTATATTGTAACATACTAATTTATACTTTGGAAAAGATATATTATTACATTTGTTGTGTTTTAAGTGTTTTTCAGGTACTTAGAATTAAATGGTGAAAGTTTGCTTGTGAATGGAGTAATTTATAATTAAAACGAAAAAGTTATGGCGAAAAGAAATTTGGCAGAGAAAATGGAGAAGCAACAATCTCGAGTTAAAAGAAAAAGGGGTGATAAAATTATATGAATGAAGTGAGCAACTTAATTGGTTAGTGCATAGGAATTTGGGATGTTAGGGTTCAGTTCAAAACATGGCAACGACATATATTTTTTGGCAAAATGCCCCAACAGCCAACAATAAAGCAGCCCAGATCAATTAACTTGTAACAACCCATTCATCAACTCCACATGCCCAGCCTTGTCCATTAATGCAACCTAAGTCTAAGCACATTTATCAAGATTTGGAAGTCCTAAGTCATCATCTCAACTATATAAGAAGGAGTTGCAGCATCAATTGGAGAATAATCTTACGCAACCCTTTTTTATATGCTTTCTTAACTTAGATAAGTGTGCTATGCACAATTATAGAGAATAGCAGCTGTAAGCTTGCTTCTTCGTTTTTTTCTTACTTTTAGCGAGAATCGTGCACCGCAGCTTTGCAGAATTAAGCACAGTGTTTGTCTTATAATTTCTTTTATGGAGCAAGCACTAAGGAGCCAAACTCTATTTATTTTAAAGTGGATTTTAGCACATAATTACAATTAATAGTTATTATTTTTTCATCTTCAATTTATTTGCGCATACTCAAGTAATTATTTATTTATTTAATTTATTTAATTATGCATTATTTAATTATATTTTGTGTTTTAATTACAAACATGCTAAGTTAGGTTATTTTCTAGGGTTGATGATGAGTATATTTGATTGATTTTATTGCATGTATTCATGTTAATTGACTCTACCAATTTAATACATTAATGTTAAATGTAAGGTCGGAAAATACCCTAAAGGGGGGGGGTGAATAGGGTTTTAAAAACTTAATGCGGAATTAAAACGTTTTTAAAATATTTAAGCAAAGCAACTTAGTTAAATAAGTTTATCAAGGAAAACAATCAATTAAATAATCAATCCCAAGAATAAGCAATAATATAAGCAACTTCAATCAATTAATATAACAAATAAATAAAGAGATTGAGTAAGAAAGATTGAACCAATTTGAAGTCGAAGATTTTTTGTCCACACGGTTCGGCTTGTTCCCCCTACTTCGCGCTCGGTTAGTTCTCCGAGAATTTCCACTATAACCGATCTCCTTCCGGGTGAAGATCAAACATCTACAAGTGTATTCTTCTCACACACTCTTACAAGTATTGAAACACCCTCAATACTCTCACAAGAAATCCCTCTTGCTAATCTATGAGATACACCTCTCACAATTATGATTCAAATGAGTTTTGGTGACAAACACCAATGTACAATCTCTCTCTTGTATATGACAAAATACAAATGAAGCTCACACTAAGAGATATCAAAATTGATCAAAGTATATAGCTCAAAAATGAAGAATTTGATCAATAAGATGAATTGAATACTTGAATAACTTTGTATATATGTAAAATAAGTTTGTAGAATGATTCAAGTGTGTTAAAACATGTCTAAGACATCATATATATAGCTTGCAAAACCATATGGCCGTTGGGGATGATTAAGAGAGGTTTTGGCTCCAAGGTATACATTTTCAAACTTTCCAACAAGCTAGTTTTGACAAAACAATTCAAAATTGTTTTGTTAATTTCTCCAATTAGACCGTTGGATCATGCTCAAATTTTAGTCAAAGTTTTCAAGAGATGTTGTCTAACTACTATCAAAATTTCAAAGTGATCGGAGTTCGGGAAGGCCTCCATCTTACCGTTAGATCAAAACTGGACAAAAATTGAGCGAATTTTAAATGTAAAATAAAAATATTTTTGCAATTTAACAATTTAGTTCCAAATAAAATTCTAATGATTTTAGAACCTCAAAGATATGTTTCTAAGATACTTATTTTTATTATATCTTAAAATATGATCATTTAAAATTAATATGAATTTATTTTGAAACTCGGTTTTTATAAAATGATGTTTTTCAAATAAATTCAATTTCAAGCTAGTTTGAATCAATCTTTAAAAGATGTAAGAATATGTTTGAGCTATAAGGATTTGATCAATAAAGTATCTTTACATAAAATCTAAGCACTCACTCCATTTAATGATAATTCGAGTCTTCGTGATGCTTGATTTTCTTGTGCGTATCTTTACTTGTTTGATATTTTTGATCCTTTCTTGGTTTTGATAACTTGTAGAACATGTGGAGATCATTCTTATGCATATCTTCACTTGCTTGATAATCTAGATCTTTTCTTGGCTTTGTATAACACATGTATATCACTTGAGTTCATTTCTTGTGAGTAGAGGCGTTTGTAAAGCTTGTGTGAGATTTGCTTCGGTTTGAAGTTACACTTGGTCGAAAGATATATCGGTTAAAATGGCTATCACCATTGGAACAACCGAGTTAAATAACACTTTATTAACTTATTGTAATTATCAAAATAAGATTAATTGACTTTAAGGTCAACAATCTCCCCCTTTTTGATGATGACAATAGAGTTAATGCGTGTTTATAAAAAGATAATCATTTTAAGCATATGAATAATATACTCCCCCTAAATAGGTGCATAGATAAAAATGTAAATGAATAATATGCTCCCAAATTACACATGATTGATTTATTGTTATTATCAAAATAAGATTAAGACCTTAGGTCAACATTAAAAATAATTCTTCTTATTGGATGCTAGTTTTAATTAATAAAAAAATAAGATTTGATTCTCATTATAATTTGTTAAAAGCATCTAAATTGTATTTTGACTGGTATAGTGAGTGTTTTGATCTTATACGCACGTTTTGTTATGAAAGAATAACACTTAGATTTTAAAATTTAATTATGCTTGATTGGATTTATTTTTTACATCTAATAGAGTCGCGAGGTCAAATTAGTACGAGACAAAGAGTATAATTTATTAGGCATGAATATTAGGAACATGATATCAGATATATGACTTCGCTACCCTAATATTTTATTAATTGATTATTTTATTTGTATTTTTATTTGATAAATCATCTCTCCCAATTTCTCAGCTAGATTAGGAATTAATTAAAATTAGTGAGTGAAATACGTACGTTACATCCGTTAAGTCCCTAGGGTTCAACCTTGCTCTTGGATTTTTAGTTTTCTACCAAAAAGTCAACTTTACTTTCACATTTCCTAAAATTCACTTAACTTTACTTTTTCTCTCATAATTTTTTTTTTAAAAAAAATATCATAACTTAATTCCAAAAATCGGAATTTGATAATATATATATATATATTTGAAGTATACTCATCGAGATTTATAAAATATGATCAATTGTGATTATTTTTTGAGCTTTTTTCATGAGTTTTCTTGAATTGGTTGAAAAAAACTCCAATAAAAATAAAACTCAACTCAAAACCTCCAACAAATAAGCCTTTAGTTTTCAACAAATTAGTCCAACAAATTAATCTTGATTAAGAAGTTTCTAAACATGATTTGAAATCTTTTAACATGTTTTAAAGTCTTTTGAAAACAATGTACACCACCACCTAATCGAAACCAAACTAGATTCCAAACTTTACTATGATTAATAAATCAATCTACGGCGCACTATATTGCTTGTTGGTAACTTGGATCTGTCACGACCCAATTCCCACAGAAGTTGGGAAGTGATCAAAATAAAAGTTCACATTAAATTTGTAAATTTAATATTATTAAATATGTATAGATACATATAACATTTCACATAAAAAATAAAAAATAAAATAAACACTACATCTAAAATGCTTTGAATTACATTTAGAATAACTTTTACTAGATGGTATTGCATTTTATTTTAAACCACTTGTAGAATATTTCTTTTATTTATTGCCTTCAATTTCCCCCAATTTATTTACTCCTAGAAGTTTAGTCACCAATTTACTTATTCCTGAAGATCACCTGAAATGTAAACAAAAAAAAGTGAGCTTCACAAGCCCAATGAGTAACTTATAACATCGTTCCAAGAATTATTACAGTTTTTTTATTATATATCTTTTTGTTTCCTTTAAAAGAAAACGAATTAATTATTAGTTCTAAGTACTGAAAATAAAATGGTAAGGAGAATAATTAGAGTTTCCAATCATCACCCGTACAAATTTATTAATTGGTAAGTTGCTTCTAAGGTTAAAGGTTTATCCCTTGCTGTCTGGGGCCCAAAACTTACATAATCCAATCAAATGAATGGCTCAAAAGAACTAGTTCTGATAACGCCGGGATACACAGCACACCACCCAATTATTTTTGGGGTGGTACATATCCAAATCTTAAAAGTAGACTTTCCAGAGTGCATACAATTTAACATGGTCAAAATATCGTCTGCATATTTTATATAACAACATATAAATATAGAAAGTAGCTTTCAACTTTCGAAAGGAACATTTGTATTCATAAAAAAAACACTGTCGTGCATGGATGCATATTATTATTTTTGTGGGTTTTTTTTTGTTTTTTTTAATGTATTAACAAGCACAACGTATATATGACATAAAATAAATCACACACACATATAGAAAGAACGATACAAATAAAACACGCTCATGTTTAAATTTAATCTGTTTTACTGAACACCATTTTTATATTGTTTTTAATATTATCATTATCACCATTATTTTTATTATTAATACTATGTCAAACAAACTGTGGGTACCCATATTACTTTCTTTATTAACTTACATATTCCTTTTGATTGTATTTTTTTTCTCTTTTGCCATCACTTTGCCGCGCCTATACCTTTTTTTTATATATATATAATATAATATAATATGTTGTTGTTGTGTTGTTGTTGTTATTATTATTATTATTATTATTAGCAGTAGTGGTATTTTTGGAAGATAGAGTAGTCTATGAATATTAGATTTGTATCTACATACTTTACAAACAAATGAAAGCCCCCTCTACTTTTTCATCTTCTCCCTTTTTTTTGTTGGAGTTCCACCAGCAACCTTTTTTTTTTGACGTATGTCCTATTCCTTACTGCCAAGACATATAATTTATTCTACATATCTATATGTAAATATACTTATGCTTTATATAGATTAAAATTAGCGGTGCAAATCTTGAGTTCTAAAATAATACACGAGACTTTCAATTCTAAAAGAATGATAATTTTTTAAACGGAGGATAAACTACTCACCTTTATTATTATTTTCACTGCCTTCCGTGCTTCCTCGAAAAGCTTCCTAATTTGTCTCATTCTCAGTATCTTTTTTTTTCCTATCATGCTTAGATAGCTAGATGGTATATATATATACAAATCCTATTCTAGGTTACTAGCTACAATGATAGCACTCTGTGGGCCAGGTGGCCCCTATAAATAGATATTTTCCTTTACACATCCTTATTTCCCTTGTTGCTTTGGAGAAAAGTTAACCCACATGTATAAGTTCAAATCCTTCCAATCTCTATTTTTTTTAATTCATGCCACGTGTCATTACCCCCAAGACTCATGTACTTTTCTCTTTTTCTACACGTTATTTTCTTTTATCTCTCTTATTTTAGTTCTTAGAAGAGTAACAGGTATGGTGCACTTGCAATAAGATTTCACTCCTTATTTCACTGACTTATGGAAAATTATTATTATTTACTCAGTGATCCAGACTTCTAACTTAGAAAATTAATTACTCAGTTATTATATACGTGTGTGTATTTATTTTATTTGCTTTTAAAAGGGTCATTACAGGATCACTTGAAGTCTTCAATGATGAATTTTATTGACTTAATGACTTACAAGTAAAATGTGTTTTTGTCGAAGGAATAAGCTAACACACAATTGACCTTACACAAATTTCAAGCCAACAAATTTAATTTGTTGGTAGAAAATCTTTCACCTAATGAATTTGTTTGTTTGTTGGCTAAATAATGGTGCTAAATCTTAAGTTTTGGCGCTAACTTAGGCCGACGGCGTAGTGTTACAACCAACAAATATTTTGTCGTAAAATAATTTCTTAGCTGACAAACTAGATTTCATCAAGCAAGGATTTGGTGGGAATTTTGCCGCCTCTTTAAAAGTTTTACGACCCGTGTTTTTAATTAACCGGGCGAGCTAAAAGCAACAAAAAGTGTTTTGTTGGCTAAAACAGACTCTTGAAATTTTTGACTTAGTTAATTTAAACAAAATTATCTTATAATTCTTTGTCTCTCCTTTTTTTATGCCATATGTTTTTCCATTCCAACACAATCTCTTAGGTGTAGAGCCCCAACGAAAACCCTCTTGTGCAAACCCCTGCAGCCTCCCTTCCAAACGCCATAAACCTTTATCACTCAGTCTGCTCTCTCTGCTCAAATCCTTACTCAAGTTGCTCGACATCAATATTATTACTACCCTTGCTCAATTAGTACAAATCTTCCTTTGCCGTATGTAGTTAACCATCTCTCTATGTTTAATACACCATTTCAACTCGATAATCGCCACCATCGCCAGGTTTGCTCATATTTTAAAGCTAATTTATATGTTCTATATTATTTTAAAGTTGGTTATTTCTCTTCGAATCTTCTAATATTGATGTTCTTTTATTTTTAAGGTTTCATATTTGTTTAACAATCTTAGGGGTCAAATTTTCATTTAAAGATTTTTTTTATTCTTTTGAATGCATGACTTCAACTTGAATTGCTGGTAGTTGTTCTTCAAGTTGCCTTTTTTAGTAAGTGCACTACTATAGTTTACATTATTATGGTAATTAGTTAAAATTTTGGACTGTCATGGGTCTTAAATGGATGTTTGATTTTCTTATAGGCTTATTTGTCAGTTGTTATAGTAAACTGTAGTTGCTATTTTATATGTTTTGTTATATTAATTTAAGATGAATTGTGATTTTGAAATTATGTAGCGAGTGGATTGTTTTATTTCTATTTTGAATGTTTTGTTATATTGATTCAGGATGAATTGTGATTTTTGAAATTATGTCCGTTTCAAGAAATATTTGATAGTTTGATGCTAAAAACACTTTTCTTCTTGTAAAGATGATGTTTTTAAGCCAATTTACAAAGAATAATTGTTTAAAGCACATCCTCTAATTCTTAAACTCGCTAGCATAACCATGATACTATTATTCGAAGCCCAAGTCTAACCTTTTGCATCTACAATTGAAAAGATGAAAAATGAAATATCCCATGCGCTAATATTTAAGGTTCAATTTTTTTCTATCTTCCATAATAAACTGTCATCACAAAGATTTAGGTTGGAAAAGGGAAAATGATATTCCAGAAAAGTCTTTCGGAAGGCTTTCTATTGAGCATTTTTTGTGAAAATAAAGGGGAAACACCCTGATTATTAACTTAATTTAAAAAAATAAACTACTAGGATATGTAAACCTTTTTTTTATTTTGTCTTTATGAACTCTCCCAGTTTTCAGCCCATCTTTCAATAGCTTTGCGATTCCTCTAACTCAAATTCCGTAATTGTCATTTGGCTCTTGTATCTTTAGTAGCAATTAACATGGGAGTTTAGTTGTATATTACTGATAATTCCAATCTACTTTATTGGGGACATGGTTAATTTGTCTTGCAAGCTTCTCTCTCTATATATATATACACATTACAAAAACTGAGCAGTCAGATTTTTGGAAACAACTAGTGTATACTATATATTAATATATTATATTGCTTAGTTCCTAAGTTGTTTTATGTTCCCTACTTATATTGTACCCTTTATGGAGCAAGTCATGTGTTGATTCTATGTAAACAAGTTTGACTTAGACCTCTCTGGCTTAAAAGATGGGTTCACTCTCTTGGGCAAAAATTCGAAGTATGAGGGATTTGAATCATTGACAGTCCCTTTAAAATGTCGTGGTTGAAGACTTATATGTATAGTAATTTTATTTAAGCGATTGTTTGAGCCACGTGGTTATTTACTTGTTTAGTGGAATAGTTTCATCTCATAATTGTACATTTTTTAATTATCCTTTGCGAGTTAACGAACTAGTCTTGGTGTTTTAGGTTATAAGAGTATTTTTAATAGTACAATCAATTCTCTAAAATTTTAAATATGCGACGTCAATATATACTCATAAAAAAGAAAAGGGCTAAATGATTCTTTAAAGCACTTTCAACTGTTATTGCCCTTTTACGAAAATTAGATGGGTATAAGTTTTTGTGATCAATTGCTTTCTTCATGGACATTACCTCAATTTTGTACTTCTCTGATTCTTCAAACCTTTCTGGCCTAGGGCTAGTTTAGTTGGAGATAGATTGGGACAAGAGAATTGTCACTAATGCCTAAATCATGTCGAATTTAAACATTCAATTTCACTTTAAAGGATCATGTAGTCACTAGCATTATTAAGTTATTTGTTATGATCAAACAAGGCTAGTACATTGTTTGACCCTATTACCATAATGCTTGTATGAGTATTGAGGTTTACATGTGAACGTACAAACCCATAGTAATTTATTTTGAATTTGTTGCAATATATAAATTAATTTTAGGTTTTAGTAAATTTGAAGTTTTATAGCTTTTAATCAAACTTGTATGATTCTATTACCAGCTTATAAGCTTTATAAAATAGGTCTAGTTTAATTTTTTTTTGCATTTATTTCGTTATTGTAGGATTTAGATCAGCACTTGCAACACTTGGTTTTTTTACTCGCTTATCGCTATCCGTATTGCTTAGCTTATTGCTAAAGCCCTATTAGTAAATGTTTCATTCCCTCCTAGTTAGATTCCATTTCATTTATAACCGGGGTTTATGTTTTTGTGAATATAAGCTCTTTAATTTATTTCTAAGAAAAAGAATATAATGGCAGCAAAGACTGAATGCAGCTGATGCAACTCGTGTGGAAGCCCGGGAAAGTCTTGCACTTATTATGTAGTGTGGGAGCAAACTATGTAGTAGCTAACTCAACAAGTCCCTCGGTTTATACGTCAACAATGATTGTATAACCATAAACAAATTCAGATCAGCTGGTTAATGAAGAAGAGGACAACATAAATGCTTAGCATATTCTTTTTTGGCATGGACCTTATTAATTATCTGAGAATGGTTTAAATACTATATTATTAATCATTTTCCAATATGCATAATATACTTTTGGGGATACATTATATAACATTTGGTATGTATTTTATGGGTTTAATATATGCAACCTTTTTATTAATTCAAAATTTAGGTTTGTGTTTAGCATAATTTGTGCCACCAAAAAAGTAACAAGAATTAGACCTACAAAAGCTTCATTTGGTAAGCAATTAATCAATTTTTTCTTAGACAACCCAAACATTTTGTTGGCAAAGAATATCTATCCCAACAAAAATGGCTTGCTGAAAGTGGCATTAGTCTCCACGTAGGCCAATTTTTTTGTCGACATTGGATTACTAAGCTGACAAAACAATTACGAGAAAATACCTTCCCTTTCTAGATGAAATATTTTGTCCCGGAGAAACTTATTAGCACAATGAAAGTTTTTGTCGGGACAAGTTAAATCAAGCACAAAAGATTTTATCAGCTATTGCAGTCTCTCCTGGCGATATTATTTGTCAGTTCATTTTGGTAAGCACAAAATATAGCCAACGAAATGTAAATTTTTGTCGGCTTTAGTCTTGCTAGATATGGTTTACTGGACAAAGTGCCCGACGAATTTGTTTTGTCAACAAATAGTTTTAGCCTACAAAATATTTTTGTTGGGTAATCAATATTTTCTTGTAGTGTATATTCTCAATTGCTGGTACTATTAGCTCTCTGATGAAGATGGATGCAGCTACAACTAAGCTAGCTCGTCCAAGTGTAGCAAGGATATGCGTTGAGGTGGATTTGCTTATAAAATTTCCTAACAGAATCTAGAGAAGGAGTGGTTCTAACTTAGTCCATCCACCATTATTTGATTGATTATCAAGCAAATTGCCAGATAGGTATCAAAAAGGTCATTCTTACTGTAAAAAGGCTGTGGAACACACAAGCACATTTTGAACATACAACCCATAAATAGTATAACTATTTCAGTAACTTTAGATACAAAAGTAGAAGACAACAATGTCACCATGACCTCAATCTTGGGTAATTCAGCATCATCTTCATTTTCTGAATTGTATTCATCACTACCTGATATGTGGCAAGTTGTAAGATTTTCCATGTCTATAGGTTAACTAATCAGCATATATTATTTTGAATGTCAATAGAAAAACCAATCTCTTTACTACTTTGTGAATTTGGAAGCACCATTAACATAGCTTTAATGCAATTGTAAACACCCCATTTCGAAACCCCCCATGAACTACTTTCCGATCAGCCATCAATCCTGCCAGTTCGAGATAGTTTTCGGTATTCCTAATAATTACACTTCATCATATGAGACCCGCAAAAACTGAAAGTGCGCCTCCAGGGGGTACTTGGGCACCAAGTGGGCCCCACTTAGGTGCATGCGCACCACCATACCCTAGGGACATGCGCAACTAAAGCCCTTTCGGGGTGGTGCTCACGCTCCTTATTTGCTTTCCCATTCCCACCTATAAATACCCCACCCACCCTATTTTCTATCAACAATCCTCATCCCCCACACACTTTACAGTATACACACTTTCTCTCTTTAGTTTTTAATATTATTTTGGTGGGTTTTGGGGGTCTTTCTCGGAGTTTAGGCAATCTGAAGGTCGGATTATTCTTTACAACAACATTCTTCCATTTTCTTCAACAGATATATAATTCTTACTCTCTTATTTCAATTACACACAGCACACACCCATGCGGTACATTCCATTTCGTAGATAACATAGGATTGTTATTTTAATATTCGATCGGGCAGGTTTGACACCATCGTTGTTTAATAGATTTGAAATCAAATTGTTTGACCCAACCACTATAAGTGGTTCCTCTTATTAGGCCACGACTCATGGATAGTGGGGGCCCACTTTAAAATTGGTTGGGGTCATTATGGTAATTTCTAGAAGTTCGAGGGCCAAACTATAATTTATAGAAGTTCAGGGGCCAAATTGCAAATATAAAAACTTGATCCCATTTTTCATAAATGCACATATATAAGCATCATATGAACTTAAATCAACCTTTTTTATTCCCTATGGTGTTAAAATGTAATTTGTAAAAAGTTCAATGTCCATATGTAGTTTTCCCAAACTTTAGGGGCTGAAGTGCAATTTTCAAAATGAGCTTTCCAAACCAAACCTGTCAGCCCTACATTATCAAAATGATCCAAACTTATATAGATATCTGTCCAACAGAACGCACAGCAACCAGTATATAGGATTCACATGTATAAGTGCATCCATGCATGCACTTATAATCGCATGAAAGAATGAGACCGAAAAGGTGCAGTGGGGTGCCTAACCCTGCCCCACTGTAACATAATCCTGAGCTCAACAAATCTTAGTTTTGTAGATTTCAACCACATGGTCGACCCTCGTTATTGATGTTGGTTGTTTCATCTTTGTTCGTGATTTGGTCAAATAGACTAGTGACTCTTACACATGTATACATCACGGCTCGAACCCATTGGAGATCGCAAGACTACATGGTTTCCACTGAGTGGACAAAAATCCTTACACAAAAACAAGATGGGTACACCCTAGTGCCCGCCTCAACTGCCCACAGTGGCGACTCTGTTGGGGACCAGTGGTCCTCAAGTGGATTAGACTATGGCAAGTCTTTCGGTGATTCTTTACCTATATCACTGCACGGATTCCATTTACATACTGTCTTTTACTTTACTCTTGTGTGGATGCCTTTATTACGGCGTTATATATTTATGTGTGTGATTGGCTTTTTATTCATTCATTTTTTCGGTTGTTTTGTCGGTGTATGTTGTATTCATTCATTTGATCCCCATTGTTCTATCGGTGTATTTTGTATGCTCATGGTTGTATTTCCGCTGGTATATTATACTTTATTTTTTACATGTGTGCCTTATTTACTTTACTTGCTTACAATTATTATTGTGCGCGCTTGCATGGACACATTTATTTTTCTGTAAGATAAAAGGAGATCATTTTCAAAAATAAAACTGGAAATCAAACAACCCTTTTGCACACACGGGCATAAGCATATTTTCTGTCATCGGCACTACGTACCCTTTTCGATACCTGAGGTCCAGGCATTATGGGACCACTGGTCTTCAGGCTTAGTGGATCCTAGACATAAGATCTCCCTCTATTGACCTTGTTCCAAGGGTTTTACCTCGAGGTGGTGATTCTTCATGTACGATTTCACCACATACATATAGATTATGTTTAAAAGAACAATACCTAGCCGAGCCTTAAATTGCTTTACCCAAGCATACAGTAAACAATCCTTTAAAACGCACCCAAACTGATTTTAAAATAACATGAAACTCTATCTTACACACCCCTGTTGTGTGTGAAGCAAACCGAGGTGGTTCAAACCTCCATTTGTTTGAAGTGGCTCATACCCCTGCTCCGGGTAAATTTACATAATAAAATCAAATAGTCATCACTGTGAATTCAAAATAGTGCCTATCCCCGAACTTAGATGATTCCGTACAGTGTTTTGAACATGTTTGTTAGCCATATCAGATTTCCTAAAACTAAAATGGGATTTTTGCATGTTATGTGCCTAGAACACTGCTTCAAAAAGTCTTGTCGCCTTTTCCACCATTTCAATCAAAGAGCAACCTACTATTGATCAACTAATTAAGGGAAAAAAGCCATGGAAATCCAAAGGGACTTCTACGCCAGTGAATGTTTGAAGTTACAAGAAGAGGTCTTTGACTTAAGGGATTTGGTACTTAAGGTCAAGGGTTGTCTATTTAAAGAAGGGTGTTACCATCCTTCTTTATCCTACCACACTAGATATACGTAGATAAAGAACCCTTGCCTCACCAACCAATTTGTCAGAGATCATCTGACTCTTCTTCACTTTCATCCATACTATCAACTCTTTCCTGCCCACCATTAAGTCCAAAGCCCATATACAAAATTGAACCTTCATTTACCCCTTCATTTGAACCCTCTGCATAGACCACCCCTTCCTGGGACCTAAACATGACACCCACCAATATAAATTCAGAAACTTCTTCCATTCACTCATCCACCACATGGAAACCCATATTCCTATTGCTCGATCCAATTAGATTCCCTATCAAATATATTTTCATTTGATTCACTATACGACTTATGATAAGCGCATAATATTGCTTTGCATATGCTCTTTTTCGGAGTTGGTTGATGCGTTTATTATGTTAATTTTTCCAAATTAGCAACTTATATCGCGATCAGTGCCTTAGCATGTTGTGTATTTAATATGGCTCGAGTTTTGTGTTCTTTTTGTAGTATTATTGTGTTTGTAGGAATGAGATTCAATGGCATTGCACAGTTTTATCAAGAACAAGCTTGGAGGCTTGTAAAATGCTATTTTCGAGAAATCCTAGGCCAATGATAGATCATGGGTATTCCATGGTCGATCATGGAAGAAATCCCTAAGGTAGAACTCTCTCATGATCGATCATGGGGAGGACATGATTGATCATGGACCCGACTTTTGGCCATTTTATTCCCATTTAGGGCTATTTTTCTGGTTCAAGCTTTATTAGATATTTTGCAACCTCATAGTATATATTATAATTTGTATCTTAGAGCCTAAGTTATCTAGTTTTCTACACATGGACAAGAAAGAATGAGAGCTCAATACTTGTAATTTATTTCATCTTCTCGTAAGTTCACTTTGATTTTAAGAAATGAATCATTATTTTATAATTCTTGTTGCGATTATTATAGAGTAGTATTTTACTAAGGTTACGAAAATTAATCGCGATATAATTTTCGGTAATTAATTTCTCAATCCATGTTTAAATTGTGATAAATAGTTTTTAATCCTTTTTTTTGTTCAAATCAACCATTCTACAAGTTTTCTAGGTATTATCATAGAATGATTAGACTTTACATGCCTTGTATGTTTAGTTTTTATGCATAAATGATAATATTATACACATGTGTAGTTTTAGAGAGCTTGTAGCCTTTTTCCCATCTATGGATCTTTCATTTATTTGTAGAGATTACAATGAGTTCTTGAAAATTCCATAGATGATTCATGAATTTTTTATGCTAATCTTTGATTTACCTAATGATATTTTGAGTGCATCATACACTTTATGTGATATTTAAACTCCTTATTATTTTTCTTATAATAATTGATTAGTTAATAAATTTATTTCTTAAATCTCGTTTCGTTTCCATGTAAGGATTAACTATCTAATTTTCATTCTTTTAAATCATGAGATTTCACATACAAGCTTAATGTTAAACCTTTTTATGATGAGTTTATCATTTCTATCTCGTATTAGCTTTATTGAGAATGTGTTGCTTTGCTTCACACCCGTAGATAAGAGATAGATATAATAACTTCATACTTAGTGGAATTTTGTTGTATTCTCTCTTGATATAGCTTAAACCCGGGAATGAGTTACATAGCTTTGCACCCTTTACTATTAGGAAATATGATAACATTCCCCATTCCCAAAAATGTTGTATTGAAATCTATGTTTGAGATCGTAAATGCCATTTCTTATGTCGCAAACAACTTCCACATACCTTAGTGCTTTCTTAACACTTTTTACAACCAATTTACTTTTACGTTGTTCTACAATCAACCAACTTACAAAAGGCCAAAAAAACCGTAAATTTGTAATCCATTTCATTTCTTTCTAACTATCCTTGTGGATCGATACTTGGACTTCCAAGATTATATTACAATTTAACGCGATATTTTCTCGGAGTCAAGTTTTTGGCGCCATTGCCGATGATACGGCGAAGGATGGATTTTGTATAAAATCATTTTGTAAGTATTTATTTTCAATTAATTTATTTTTCTCTCCTATTTTTGTTTCTTTTGTAGAGTTTTCGAGATGCTATTCGAATTTGGTTTTTCGAGCCCGTGCTTGGACAATTGTACGTAGACATTTAAATAAGTCCTCCCGGAACACCAATGGTTTTTGATAACGAGAGCGATAAAGAAGTGGCTGCAGCCAACTGTTAGTATTTTTGACTATTTTGGGGAGTCATAATTGTTATAAATTTATGACTGTTATTAGCAGTCATAAAAGGTAATTAGCAAAAATGTCCCCTGAAGTTTGACACAATTCCCTTTCTCGTCCCTAAAGTTTAATTTTTGGTTGATCATTCTTAAAGTTTCTAATTTGTCCCTCACTCGTCCAAAACTAGATGCCCCATTAAAAACTTGGACGGAAATGCATGTGGTTGTCACAAGACTCTATTTTAAGGGGCATTTTTGGTACTTTTGCTTTTTACAAGCGAACATAGGCGCGCGGGGCTATTATTCCATTTCCACCATCTCCCTCCAACAACAACAATAGGGAAATCGAGAAAGCCCCGATCTATCTTCAATTTCATCAATCTTTTCGATTCCCAAAAAAAATACTTTCTTAATTCAGAAATTGAGAATAAAGAACGCAATGCATTCAACATTCAAACCCCTAGTCCGAACCCTAAAATCTGCTCAAAGATCAAACCTTCACCTCCAGTCTTTTCTCCTTATTCTCTCCATCCTTCTCTATCCTCAATCCTTTTCTTCATCATCTTCCATTAAAGCTCCAAAGCCTCAAATCCTAGAGGTGCTCTGTCACCTTAGGCAAGTTGATTAGGCCCCAATCCAACAAAGATTACTCCTTCGAGATCGGTACGAAGAAGAAGCCACTATTGAAGCTAAAATGGATGAAGGAATCAATCCCTGGAGGTGAGAAGTATACTCAGATTAAGAAGAAGCTTCTAGAATTAAAGTTACATACTATATGTGAGGAGACTAAGTGCCCTAATTTGGGTAAGTGTTGGTCTGGTGGAGAAACTAGAACTGCTACGGCCACGATTATGATTATCGGAGATACTTGTATTCCCACTAAAACAAGAATACCAAAAATGCCCCTTAAAATATAGTCTTGTGACAACCACATGTGTTTTTCGTCCAAGTTTTTAACGGGGCATTCAGTTTTAGACGAGCGAGGGACAAATTAGAAACACTAAGGAAGTTTCAACCAAAAATTAAACTTTAGGGATGAGCAAGAAAATTGTGTCAAACTTCTGGGGTCATTTTTGCTAATTACCCAATCATAAATGTTAAACATCTCATTGACTAAAATCTCCTGTCTATATTTTTGTTTTTTTAACTCATCTCCCACCCACTTTTCAAGTAAATCTTGAATCATTTTAAACACCCCGCTCATAATTTCCTAAACTTTTAGAAATAACTAAAATTTAGTCCAACTTTTTTTAAAAAAAAATAAAGAGTAAACAAATGCATCCTAAATATTTTTTCAAGAACCATTGTTCATAATAAATAAATTTTTTCAATTTATAATTGTCATTTTTAAAATAGTTTTTTTATAATACTAGTTATTATGTTAAATCTAAATTTAAAACTAACTATATGATAACTTTTTGACTTAGAACACTAAAATTTTGTGTTTCTTATTTTACCCTTGCGTATTCTTATTAAAACTTGATTGACTTGTACCCATGATCTTTATGTTTTTTTTGGAAGGTTTAAGTCTCTTTCCTTTAATTACTATAGTAATAACGAAAATCTCCCCACCTCATATGAGATTTCCAGAGTTCGGTTGGGTGTCTTACCAATTAAGCTAGCTTTGTAAATAAAAAACAAATGTGTACATGCATCGTGTGTACTTAAATATCTAGTTATATAAACCTAAAGGTCCCTACTCGGTTATGAAATCAATAATATATTTTTTTCTATTTTGCCCATGCGTTTAACATTTGATTGGCTAGCTCTACATTAAGGCGGCTCGTTTGATTCGAGTTTTAAAGCATCCCAGAATGCTACATTCCATTCCAAAAGAATTACGATACTTTATTTCGATTTTGTACTAGGAATGCATCATTCTAGGAATGGATTATTCCTTCAAAATTCTCCATCTTAAATGGATGAAAATAGATATTAGTTCCGGTATTCTCTTTGAGTACTTTTGACACGTTAGATGAGAAGGGCGAATAGGATTATTTAATAGTTCTTAACAATAAGAACATCAATTTTATATAGAATGATTTTTTGTAGTTCTTAACAGTAAGAATATCAATCTTACCTTTGTAAAATTGTTGAATTTGTCTTTTAATTTTATAAAATAAATAATTTGATAATTGATATATATTCTATTCATATTTTCGAGGTATGCACATGGATTTATTTATATTTATTTTTGAAAAAGTAAAAATAAATTCAATGAGGAAAATGACCTTTTGCCTTTATTGTAAAAATATTGGCATCCCACTTTTTAAATAAAAAATATGCACGTCTTGAATTTGTGTATTTAACCCTGAAATCTCTAGGTTGTTTTTTATACGCGTTTCGATCTCTCATTCTCTGCCTCCATTGATGGCTCGATCTTCCTCCCTCAATTTTTCATTCCTAGTTTCCCATTCTCTCACATTTCCCCAAAGGAACCCTTTAACCCTCACACTCGATTCCAACCCTTTTCATCATATTTAAATCATGGTCCGCTTTGAAGTTTTTCTCCTTTTCATCATATTTAAATCATGGTCCGCTTTGAAGTTTTTCTCCCCTTTTCACCGACGCCGGGCCTGCCTCGTGGAACTCCGAAGGTATGATTTTCACCTTAAACCTTAACCCTCAATCTATTTTTGTTTTAAAACCTAACCCTAACTCGAGTTTGCTTAGATTTGCTCTAGTTTTGTTAATACTTTGATTTATGACACCTAATATACATTAGTACTGCTCTTTGCTCTTATGGTTAGGCTCTTCACCCTTTGTTAAAATGGTTATAGGTTAACATATAACCTTAGTATGTGTTTGAATATGTTGTGTAATTGCTTCAAATATGTTATAAGTGTTAGTTTAATTCTTATTACATTCAGTACTAATTTAGCTTTCAGGATTAGTTTGGTTGAGAAAAGTATTTCTTAATCTTAGTGTGTGTTTGTCTTTGAGACATGCATATTATCCTCTAATTGCATTTATCTATAAATGACATTATTAGCCATTAATTAGTATTTATTGTGTTTGAAAAAAAATTAGTAAGCTATATAGTTAACAATTGTGCTTAATATAACATCTATCGCAATCAAATCAAGTGATAGATTGCTGTAGATTGGGTTAGCCTTAACTTGTTTGCTTGATTGATGCTGGCGCTAAAAACTTGGAAGGGTATTTTAGATCACATGGTCAAATGATTAGATCAAATGATTTATATAATAAATGCAACAAACCAAAATAGTCAAAGATGTATGAAGGAGGTTGGCCTCGTATGAAGATACGAGTTAGTCCTACTCTGTGGAATAGAGTTAGGGGCTCGGTTTGCTTTTTATTAATGATAAACAAACAAGTATTACAAACTCACAAAAGCCTCGCTAACTATTCTATCCTTACAATGTTGTAATAAGAGTGTTCTCAGGCTACGCGAGTTCTGACTTCTCTATTATAGGAGCTCTACTGAGTGCCCTGAGCTTCTATTTCTCTCTTATCTTCTTACTATTGAATGCTAGATTCTTCTTGTTCTTAGGTTTTTTTGGTGGTTGTTGGGTTGTTCAAGTTATTGAAAGAAGTAAATGCTTCTTGTATATATATGACTGAGAGACAACGTGCGGCCAGAGCTTCCAGAGCAGGTATGGGGCCATGCTTCGATCATCACTAACTCTGACCTTGCTTCTCCACGAATTATGGTGCATTAAATGCAGTTGGTATGCATTTAATGAAAGCGAGGGGAGTTCTGCGCGTTCTGTAGAGCAGATGACAGTCGCCCATACTTCTGCCAACTACTCTAGCAAAGTATGCGAGAAGGAGCTTCAGAGCTCGCAAAAAGAGCTTTGGATCCCGAGCTCTGTAATTTGTTGTACGTAATTAACTCTCAAACGGGTGTCCAATTTGTGAGAAGCTCTATCTTTCTTATAGTGACCCAACAGGGCTCCTCCGAGCTCCTCCCGCTGGGGCAGGCTTGATTACTGACATGGACGGCCGGCCACGTGTCAACTCGTGACTGGCGGGGCAAGTTGGATTAATACTTTGCACCATCAATTGACTTTTCTTTAACCGAGATAATGAATGACATTTCTATAATTGAGATAATGATTGACATTTCTTTGTGTATTCCCAAATACCATATTGATATGATCCAGCCTAGCCCTTCGTTCAATTCAACCATATAGTATTATGAGTTCCTGAATGAAGGCTTGGATACTCATAGATTCAAGGATAAAGCATGCAAGTTCAAAGGGAAAGAATTGCTTATTCCAAGAGCTACAAAGAGATTCCAACCCAATCAATCATTCCATGGAGTTCCTTAAGATTAGGCATGAAAGTTCAAGGTAAAAGTATGTGTTGACTTGGAAGTCATTAATCTTGTTTTGATAATAATAATAAACTTAATCTTGTGTAATTTAACTTAGTTGATGTTTTAAGTTATAGCCACAATAAAATTGATCATACGTGGACTTAACCGAAAATCCGGAATCAAGATCATTCATCTACAAAGCTTTGCTATCAAAGTCTTACTCCTCACACAACTCTTGTCAATACATCCTCATGAGATTTCTAAAGTACAATGAGCCAAGGAAGAAAAGAAGCGAAGAAACAAACAAAGCCCTCGAAGACTCGTTATTGCATATATGAGTGAGTGCCTTAGTTTCCTTGTAAAGATTCTCATTTGATCATCATAAATAACTCATACAATGTTTCAATATTATAAGTTTGATCAAATCAAAAGTTGAATTTAGTTTCCTTCAAAAACATTATTTTCGGGAAAAACCGTTTTGGAACAAATTTATTTTAAATATTAAACGAACTCATTTCGGAGCTCTTTACATTATAGAAGTCTTAGAAACTTATTTTTAAACATCCCCTAGCTTCAAAATTGATTTTTGAACTAATTTGCAAAAGTATGAAAAATGGAATTTTTGGTCAATCTGGCAGCAGACCAGAGGGGACCATCAGTCGACTGATGGGCTTTGCTCAGTCGACTGATGGCCCAGAAACTAGCTGTTGAATTTCAAATGTTTTACCACTTTTGGTACCAAACTTCTACCAACTCCCTCCAAACGGCCATATGGTTTCCTAGACTATATATACACCATCTAAGACTTGTTTAAACTCTCTTGAATCATTCCTACACTATTCTATTAATCTACTTTCAATATTCAAAGATTTAAAGACATTTTCTTTTGATCAATCACAACCATTTTGAGCTAGAACTTATTGATCAAATTTGATATCTCTTAGTGTGAGCTTAAGTTGTAATCTTCATACACTATAGAGCTATTGTACATTGGTGTTAGTCACCAAGTCATTTCTTTTAAACATTAAGAGAAGTTTATCTCTTAAAATAGCAAGAGTGAATTCTTGTGTGAGTATTGAGAGAGATTCAATACTTGTAAGAGTGTGTGAGAAGAATACACTTGTAGAGGTTTGATCTTCACCCGGAAGAAGATCGGTTATAGTGGAATTTCTCGGGGTACTAACCGAGCGTGGAAGTAAGGGCTAACAAGCCGAACTGTGTGGACAAAAAGTCTTCAACTTTGATCGATTTAATCTTTCTATCTCTTGAACTCTTATATTGTGTTATTTGCACCTTGTGATTGGAATAATCTTTATTTCTTGTTGTTTGATTGATATAGACATCGAGTATTTTTAAATTGATTTTAAAAATCCCATTAAGTTTTAAAAACCCTATTCACCCCCCCCCTCTAGGGTATTTTCCGGCCTACAGTATGTTTGAAGGTAGCCAATAAAGTTCCAAATCTTGTTCTTAAGTTATGTAAAGCTTGGATATTAATTGGAGCATATTGGAACGCATGAAGAACACTGCAAAGTCTTTTTTGCAGTAAAATCCCTTGGAGTTTCACTACAAAGTCTTCTTTGCAGCAAAACTGTTTTGCGGCGTTTTATTTATTTATTTTATATTTCTTAAAGCCCAAGGATTATGGATAGTTATTATTTAGAGTATTGTTATGTTAGGAATGTATTGGGCTTATTTTAGAGTATTTATTAATTTTCTTATTGTATTAGGAATATTTTAAGAGTTATTATTTTCCTTTTCTAAATAGGATTATTTTCTTTATTGTAATAGGATTTTAAAGCTTTGTTTCTCCTATTTAAAGGAGTTATTTTCATTGTATTAGGGAAACGGTTATGATTAATGAAATTGAGAGTTTTCTCTTTAAGGTCTCTAATAGCATGTTGAACATGTTGAATTGAGTAATTCGTGTGTTGCTTAACTTAACAATCTAGCATCCACACTAGATTGTGGTGTCGTTTGCTATACCGAGGTTTGCACTTCTTTAAGCATTGGATTTAAGTTTCCATTTTCCATCAATTCGTCTAATTCCAACATTCAAGTCTCGATATAAACTTTGGATCAAGGATTCCCAAACAACCAGGTTAGGAGTACGATCCGGGATCGAGTCACATATGCATACACGTGCTTTCATATATGAGAATGTCAGAAATACTAGCACCAAATTCTTGTAAGTGAATGTGAATGGGCCATCCTTTTCAATATCAGTTGCAACAGAATGAGGAACCACAACTAATCCTAGCCGATTATTTTGGCTTAGTCATTCAATTATTCTAATCTTTATTTTTCATAATTCATAAAATATTATTATTTTTTGGATCTTGAATGAGTTTACATGTTTTTTGTCCTTTTCCCTTTATTTTCCTTTTAATTTGATTATACCATATTTCTGTTTTATTTTGCAATAAATCCCTAAAATGTGCCAAGGATGTATCTACATTCCAAAGAAAGGTTTATAGGATATTAAATTTATGTTGGCATATTATTCCCGTCAACAAATTTAAAGGATTGTGAATTTTAGTTTTTGGAAATTTTCATGCCTTCATATTTCTATTATATTGAGCAGCTCCAAACCCCCCCTCCCATATTTCTCCCTAAACTTAAATTTGGGGAAAATTTGTATTAGGGTCATTTCAGTTATCCCCTATATATCTTCCTATTTGAAGTACCCTTATTTCCATTTTGTTATTTGACAGGTGATATAACTTGCTTGTTTTTGAAAATTTCAAGGTTATCCAAGAGGTACCATTGTTATCATGTAATACTTATATTTCATAACCCGTATTAGATTTGTATTATTTTTAGAGCTACAAATATGTGTTAATAAAATTTATATTGCAATTAAGTATTTTTTTAGTAAGCTGTTAGTAATGATATTTATTTAGGAAGAGTACCTTCTTTATAAAAGTTATCCTGCACCTATTTACTAAGCTAATAGTTATGTTATTTATAAGTACATATTGCGGTCGCATGTGTATAAGCTTTTAATTATAAAGTGACTATATGTATCGAATATACTTGTTGATAATCCTTAATGTTTGGTTCGCATATAAGGATTAACATATACCCACTATTGTCAATACATTTTACTCATAACCATTATATTAGCAATTGTATATTTTAGTGTGACCTTTTTGGATTCTTTGGAAATGGTACTCATAGTCATGCACATGTAATTTATTTTTTCACTTAGATTTGCGTATGTGTGTATTTATAGTTTGGAAAGTTTTTTTAATGATTTTTTAGCTCTTGGGTTGATTATTTTCATTTTGCTTTTCCCCACCAAGTGTGTGATAATGTGTATGATGAATTGGACTTGCAAAATTTATGTCCCATGTTATATTTTCCCATGTTTCGACTTTATTTTTTTATTTGATAGTGTATTGATGCTGTGCACTGCAATCACAAAAGTTTTTCATTCAATTCATACAAATGACATATTTTTTTAATCGACAAAGTTTGTTATTGACATAATATCAATATCCTCGAAATTCTTATGTAAATTTTGTCAGTTAAGTGAAATTTGTTTTACATAAAACTCTACTTCTATATTTATGCATTGACATTTAAGGAACATATATGTCAACTCTAATTTTTCATTTTTTCTTTTGGCAGATATTAGCTTGTAGCTTCTAGTAATTTAGAGTACTAAAAGTCGAAGGCCATTTGAAGAGAGCCAAAGTACTTTGTTCCTTCTTCTCAAGCTACACATATATGCTTAATATTAGATTTGTTTCCTTAGCTTTCTAATTAATGGTGAATTTTTCTCTTCAACTGGATGGTCATTTTCATTAGTGCGTCAAATTGGAAGTTTCTTAACCATTTGCACGAGCACATTTTCATATTTTTTGATAAGGTAATATCTTATGCCTTAACGTTGCTTCATTGTGTTATGCTCTGTGTATGCGCTGTGCTGGGAATTGGAAGGTGGCTAATTGGTAAGAATGTTAAAGATGTGCTCTTTTTCAGCACCCTTTTTTAGTGCCTTGTTTGGGTTAATTTGTTATCAATCCAAGCTTAGGTAGTGTAATTTAAGGGTTATTGTTTTAGTATAAAAATTTACAAGTTTAACAAGTTTATGATCAAACCAAACTTACATTTGGAATATATATATATATATATCTTTCAAACATACTCTAGACATTAGAAGAATATCCTTCATTTTATTTTTTCAAAAGTCTATGTTATTTTTACCCTCTTTCTTTCTCTTTTTCTTTCTCTCTCTTTCTCTCGGGTACCATTCCCTTGTGTATAAACTAAACTTCATTAGATTGCAATGGAATTCTATTGGATATTAATTGTATTGCAATGGAATTCTATTAAATATATTTGTGAATATTGTAATATGTGTGATTATATTGAATTGCAATAGAATTGTATTGGATATTGATTGGATTGAATGTCAAAACTGGGTTTTGATATTTCTAAATATTTTTTTAAAATAATTTCAAAATTTGTTACAGCTAAAAACAATCACAATATTGTGAAAAATGTATGACTTTAATTATGACTGCTAGTGATAGTCACATATAACAGTAATTGTGACTGTCAAATACAATCATAATGTATAATCATAATATTGTAACAAATATCTGATTGCTAACAATAGCCATATGGGGTACACTTTGTGACTGTTTTAAACACATAATATAAGAAATTTTGACTATTTTTGATAGTCACAAAGATAAAAGAGTAAATAGCATCAATGGCCACTGAACTATTGGCAAATTCTACAAATGGCCACTATATTTTATTTAGTTACAATTGAACCATTAAATTTTTTAAAAGTACTGTTGGTGGTCACTCCATTAAATTCCACCGTTTAAGTCTAACAGTAGTTAGATCATGTGACAATCACATGATTTAATTATGGGTATTTTAGTCAAATTCTACTTTATTATCAATGTATCAAACCTTAAAAAAAGTACCTCAATGCCTTCAATTCAAAGCCAAATTCTACAACAAAACAACAAAATTCACCAAATCAAGACATGAATTAACCAAACTAAAGAAATGAATTAATCATTAAAATACTTTATGACTGTTGAGATACTAAATAAAGCTTTGGAGGGGAAAGATTTCCAGATTCTGAATTCTTGGTGTTAATTGAAAACTCACCACTTAAAGAACTTGATTCCGAATTGAGTCGAAAGGCAATAATTGAGCTCCACGAGAGAGAGTTATTTTTTAGGAGAAGAAGATGAAGAATCGAAAGAAGAAGATGAAGAATCGAAAGAAGAAGAAGAAGAAGAAGAAGAAGAAGAAGAAGAAGAAGAAGAAGGGAAAACGAAAGAATAAGAAGATGAAGGGAAATCAAAAGAAGAAAGGGAACGAAAAAATAGGAGCAAATTGACTTAAATGCCCTTACTATATCACACAACATATATCTCGCTAAAAACTAACGGTGGGATTTGATGGAGTAGCCACTGGTGGTACTTTTTAAAAGTTTTCGATTGTAACTAAATGAAGTATAGTAACCATTGGTAAAATTTGCCAATAGTTCAGTGGCCATTGATAGTATTTACTTAAGATAAAAATTGTGACTGCCATAAAGAATCACAAGTTGCCTTTGTGACTGTTACATTGCGGATAGTTATCTCAAAAAGTCATGCAAATAAGGATTGTGACTGCTTGGTGACTGTTTTTGACAGTCACAAAAAAACTTGTGATTGCAATTTATGTTACTGCTTTTTATGACTGTGTTTTGCGTTTTGTGACTATTTTTGTCAGTCACAAATCAATGATTCTAGTATAGTGGCTACCCTCACTCCCCATCAATCCTTCTCTCTCCGTCACTCTTTGATTCCACTATTCCCTTCTCTCCGTCCTCCCTCTCTTACAAGGTCAGTAGGTTATAGACCAAATAGGTGTATGGGTGCGCATAATCTAGAAGGGAAGAGGTAATCCATTTGCTACTTAATTTGCTTGGAGTTTTGGTTTACTTTTAGTTTACTTTTGGCTACTGCTACTGCTGTTTGCTGCTTAAATTATTGCTGTGCACAATGTACTATTGAAGTGCTGTGATGATGCTGTTTGTTGCATGTTGGTCATTTTTTACCAATTATTAACCCAACCAACCAACCATTTCAATAAAATCGAAGGTCGGTATACATAGTCTAGTAGTTCGGTTGTGGTTTTTATGATGCATAAACCGACCATGTTGGTTCAATTTTGCAATCGACCAAATTGATTCGGTAATTGAATCGTGGACAGCCCTAAAAATTCATGTCCTTCCATATATGGATTATTTAAGGAGGAGGAGTCCAAGTTCATTGTGATATATATGTAGTGAGTTTGATATATTTGGTGATGAAGGCAATTGAATGTTTATAATAACATACAATCATATGAAGAAAAATGTTAGGGATGGAAAAGAGCTGTCTAAATTGAGAAAAGAAAACCGTATCTACCTTCGAAGGAAATCACTCGGCTCCATCAGAGATGAAAGTTGCCATCACAATATTTGATTTGGTTGCACATAATTTGCCATTGAATTATTTGAATGCAAAAATTGCTAATTTGAGTGAAAAGATTGCTTGAGGAAAAAAGAAGTTGAAAATTTAATTACTTACAAGCTTTTTAAATTTCCTCGCATATGAATGCGCGAATTTTCCAAAACTCAAGTTTATTCAGATTGCACATTATAATCCAAATTTTATGCACAAACGGATATAGCTGAATACTCTGTGTTGCTTAGTATATATATGCTTGCTTTTTAATAATTTTTCATAGGTTAAAGTACACGTATCAATTGCCTAAAAATCATATGTTTAGACATTTGATGATAATTTCGGATATGATACATGGTATATAGTAATGCATGTTATATATGCGTAAAATATTGATGTTTAGCAAATTTTTGTTGCCAATCTTCAAATAAGTTAACAAATTGGTGATTAAGAGATTTCTGGTTGAGCTGGATAAGCATATCTTTTTGAGAAGTTTGTTTTTTTGTAATTAACTGAATTGTGCTTATATGTTTGCCTACTTTTTCATGTGTTTTATTTCATGTACTTATTAGAAGGGGGATAGTGATTACAAGAAGAGTGATTTACATGTTTTATTTATCATACATGTCCTTATCAATGTTCTAAAAATCGCTAAGCGCTCCTAGGTCGGTGAGGGGAGGGGGGCCTAATGCCTAGGGGATTAATCGGAGATTAATCGGGAATTAATCGGTCAAACGATTTTTTATTAAAAATATTATTTTAAATAACATAATACTAACAAAACATAATATACTTTTCAAATTAACATTAATTTTCCAACATCTAACCAATAAAACTTGTCTTTTTTCTAAATTATATTTACTATTTATATAATATATATATATATATATATATATTATTTATTTATAATAAGATGATACTAAATTACTAATAAATAAAATATAAAAAGATTTTTACAATAATAAAAAGATATTAAAAAAAGGATAAGTATTGTAAATATTTCAAATAACCAAGGACATGCAAGTCAATTTAACATTCACAAAACCCTAAATATAAAATATCTCATTATTATGCCTTTCTCTCTACTTCACTTTGCAGCAACAGTCGGGACGTCTTCTCCTCCTCCTCTGTTCTTCTCCTTCTTCATCTTCTCCTTCTTCTTTCTTCTCCTTCGTTCTTTTCCTTCTCCTTCGTTCTCCTCCTCCTTCTGGGTAGAGAAGACGAGGTTGAATAAAAAAAAAAACCTAATTGGCGCCTACCGCCTAGACCACAAAATCGGTGCCTAACTGCCTAGACGCCTAAACATGGAGGACTAGCCCTAGGCCGGGCGGAGGATGGGGGATTTTCGCCTAGTCGCCGCCTAGGCGCGATTTTTAGAACACTGGTCCTTATGAAGTAATCCTGATGGGGTATATTTTAATACACTTTAGTTAGACTAAAAATCTCAAAGCCAAACAAAATATTACTGGATAGTACCAGACTACCAGTGCATTGATCTTATAGTAGCTTAGATCAAATAAGTGCTCAGACACTAGGCATAGGTATTGGAGTCCAGCGGATCGACATAGGCTTGCTAGGATCGATGCACATAGTAGTTCCAACTTTCCTTATTCTGGACTCCAGCGCATTGATCTCCTCATCGCTAGTATGTACTGGGCATGTAAACAACTAATTCATTTTTAATTAGGGTTGTTTATATGCGCATTTTTGGAAACATATAAATACACTCTTAAACACAAAAATTGGGGGGGGGGGCTTAGAATTTTAAAAACGTATTTTCATGGAGAGAGCTTTTTATAGAGAGAACCCCCACTTGGGGTTTCATCTCAATTTCATGCCATCTCCAGTTCATTAAATTGAACATATAAATCCCAGTCTCTTTTTCAAGCATGATCGAAGGAGATTAGAGTGACCATTAGATCTGTGAGATTCCGAGATGTGTGGAGGGGGCTTTTAGTCCACCTGGTGGAGCTATGAGCCACCAAGATGGGTTTGATGAGTTGGTTCATCTGGTGGTTGTACCTATTCGAACATAGCGGGTTGTAGGGAGTAAACCTCCACCAAGCTTCAAATTTACTACCTGGGTTTCCTCCTAGCAATTAGTTAGGTTGGTTATAGTAATTGTAATTTTGGGGATGGCTAATGCCTTCCACACTACTCTTTTGCGGTCCATTAGAGTGGATGTTTACTCTCGTTTCCCACAGAGATACCAAAATATTAAAGATTATTTAGCTATGCAAAAATTGGGCATGATTGCCAGTATCAGATTAGGACTTCATTTGTCCGTAAGAATAAATAGACAAACCACAATGCCATGAAGTAACATGGTTCGGCTAAAAAATGTGCCTATTTCGTTGTCACTTGTATTTTCTTGTAAAGCTTTTAGGGTACCCTACAATGGTTATTTTATGATGATCTAGGGTTTGTAATTTAATATCCTTATATAGTAGGCTGAGTACAAGAGTTAGACATAAAAATAATTCTAATATGGTAGTATGATCGAGTAACTAGTCTAATATGTTATGTGAATTTACTTTTGCCTTATCTTGATTAGTTACCTTGTGCAGTGAAAGATTGTTTCATTTATCCTCTAGATAAATCTAACGTGGTTATGTACCCGCTTTTTAGTTTGCTGACTACAATTGATTAGCCTTATATATTTTTCATGAATCCGTATAATGAATATGGACTTATTATTACGCCCCCAACCCATTTTACTTATTTTTGAATTACGAGCCGAGTTTACTTTAGACAACGAACAAGCATATATATTAAAAGTTTCTAAAAAGTTTAGTATATACACAAAATTACTACCTCTCTCACACTGAAAACATCTAAATGTACATACATAGAATTTGGTTTGAGAGTTATCTCACAAGATATATAGATTAACTTTTACGTACTTCAATAATTAAATATTATTTTGCAAATGTTAAAAATCAATTTTGGGGAAATCAAGTCAAACCCAAAATTATTCTAATGAGAATCCTATAATGACAACCTGATACTTTCAACCAAAATGCTTGATGAATCTATCTGCCCACATTAACTAGATCCAAGACAAAAAAAGAAGTTTAAAAAAAAATTAAGAAGAGTAAAAAAGGAAAACATTCTGACTAAATAAGTAAAAAATTCATAACCTCCACTAAATAGAGAGAGAAAGAGACCCATTAGATCCAACATTGAGTTTTTTTTTTTTCTTTTCATATATATATATATAAATATACATATATATTCACATACATATATATATATATACACAAATGGATCTATCTCTTCTTCTTTTTCATTGACTCCTCCATTTATTTTTCCCCTGTCTCTTCACCATTTCTTTCGGTGACCCCTTTCCCAATTCTCATCTCCCTCCCTCTCTCTAAGGGGTCGCCTTTCTCTCTCTAGAAAAAAAACAAGAAAAAAAGAAAAAAACTCATTTTCTTAAAACAAAAAAATAAATAAGGAAAATAAGAAGAAGAATTTTTTTGATTAATTAGATTTTAGGGAACCAAGAAAGCAAGAAGGAGAATTCAAGAATCAATGGCGACGGAGATGGCGAACGTGGATCCGGAGGGGATCGACGGCGTGAGGATGACGTGGAACGTGTGGCCCCGGACGAAGGTGGAGGCGAGTAAGTGCGTGATCCCAATCGCCGCCTCGATTTCCCCGATCCGGCCGAACAGTGAGATCCCCACGCTCCCGTACGCACCGCTGCGTTGCAAGACCTGCTCGGTGGTGCTCAACCCCTTCTGCCGCGTCGACTTCGCCGCGCTCATCTGGATCTGCCCGTTCTGCTTCCAGCGAAACCACTTCCCCCACCACTACTCCGCCATCTCTGACACGAACGTCCCCGCGGAGCTCTACCCGCAATACACCACGATACAATACTCCCTTAACCCTAACCCTAGCAACCCTAATTCCCCAACTTCCCCAATTTCTCCTCCTCCGGTCTACGTGTTCCTCCTCGATACGTGTGTGATCGAGGAGGAGCTGGATTTCGCCAAGTCGGCGTTGAAACAAGCGATCGGGTTGTTGCCCGATAATGCAATGGTTGGATTTGTTTCGTTTGGGACTCAGGTTCAGGTCCATGAATTAGGGTTTTCGGATATGTCGAAGGTGTATGTTTTTAGGGGATCGAAGGAGTTGTCGAAAGATCAGGTTTTGGATCAGTTAGGGCTTGGGAGTGTTACTGGGAGGAGGCCCGGACCAGGGTTTCCGAAGGCCGTTCAGACCGGGTTCCCTGGTTCCGGGGTTACTAGGTTTTTGTTGCCGGCTTCAGAGTGCGAATACACGCTTGATTCGGTGGGTTTTTTTTAGGTGTTGTTTGTTTTTACCTGCAATGAAAGTCTATTCAGCTTTAAGAGATAGAAGTCGTGTTTGTTTTGTCGCCTCTTAATGCCGAATTTGATTAAAAATGAAGCATTCAATGTTAAAGACATGAGCTGAATGCCCAATTTAACATTAATGAAATTTAGTGCCAATGGTGTACCTATACTATGTTCATTAACTATTTGATTAAAATTTTGCTGCTGGCATTTGAGTGCGAGTACAACCTCGATTTGGTAGGATTATTGTTTATTGATTTTATTTAGGCGGCATTCGATTTTTTAGCTTCTGAATGATAGAATTGAAGTCTGTTCTTCTTTCAGAGGTAGGAATGGCGTTTGGTTTCTTGCCTCTTATTGCTTAATTTGATTAAAATTAAGCAGTCAGTGTTAAGAGTTAGAGGCAGGAGTTATGCTGAACGCTTAATTCAACTTCAGTGAAATTTTATTCCAATGGTGGCCCTATTCTTTTTATTCATTATCTATTGATGTATATCATGCATTCGGTGTTATGGATTTTTTGTTTTGAGGTTCAATTTAGGTTTATTTGAATTGATGATTTTGTATTTGTTGAAAATTTGGGTTATGTTTTTTCTTGAAATTCAGCTTTTGGACGAGTTGGGCACGGACCAATGGCCAGTTACACCTGGTAATCGGTCCTTACGGTGCACTGGGGTGGCGCTAAGTGTTGCAACAGGTTTGCTTGGGGCTTGTTCTCCTGGTACTGGTGGTCGTATTATTGCTTTGGTGGGCGGTCCTTGCACGGAAGGACCGGGCTCGGTATAGCCTTATTTCCTTTTGTTTTGTGTTGTCAATTCTTAAAGTTTGCTAGATTTCGTTGTTTTATCCTATTGATTTAGTGATCTTTGGAAATGTTCTCTATGCATGATCATTTAAGCGATAAATATTACTTTAAACTGTTTGAAGTATGGTGCTATTAGCTATAACCCTGCATGCTTTAATTGGATAAAACTTGGGGTTTGATAAGGGCACCACACACTTTAATCCCCACCACCAGCTGTACTACATTTTAAACATGATGTACAACCTGCACATTACATGCATGTGGTGGTGATGAGGACATAAGTTCGTGGTACCCCAAGCCCCTAAAACTTTGATACGAATAAAAGTTAATGTAAGGCATTGATGTACATATTTTACAAGGCTTTAATTTAATTGGGTACTAAAATACAACACATTGTTTAGTGTAAATCATTCAACCATCTTAAAACTTGGATCTACCTCGGTTCAAACCCACCTGACTGTATATCTACTTCCAGGTCCCATTTAAGCAAATCTAACTCATGCATCCACAACTTAATATCACATAATGTATTTGATAAAACGGTTGGATAATGATTTTAAACACTACTAAGTATTAATGAGAAGTTGGAAGAAGAGATGAGTGATTTGGTGTGATGGTCTATTAATTTCTTGGGTTTCTCCATGGAATCCAAAATTTTGGGAAATAAGTAAGAAATTTTATCCATGAAAAAAGGAAAAAAAAGTGGAGAACATCTCACCAGATAGGGTATAGCAAATCTTTTTCCAACCTCTCAAAAAAATTAGTGCTGTTTTCAAAATTTTCTAACATTTTTATCTAGCCAACCTTCAAGTTTCAAAAGTTGCTCCTTTATAGAAGGTTCTAGGGATTTATGTAGAGCTGTAAAAGGGTATCATTTGGTGGTCTATTGTGTTCTTAGGCATCAATAATTTTAATAGTTTGCAGCTTTTAACACTTTGAATCTTTGTCTCTTTGATAACTGAGTTTGTGGATTTTCTCCTAAAGATTCTTCAGAAGGAGAATGGAGAGTGACTGTATCACTTGGTCGACATTTGTCAGCCTTTTGACCACATGATTGAAACAGAAGATCTTGGAACTCTAAATCAGTGACATTTATGTGCCGTCACTATCTAGAATGTGTATTTTGAAATCGAGTGCTTGATTTTAGGAATTCTAAAATGTTGAGTTTTTGTAAAACTCTACAGGAGCCCAGTCCATAAAAAGATTGCGAAGGGCACATAATATCATTCAATTGACCATCCAGAAACTTGTGTTTTCTTTAGAAAGCATGCATCTATGCCTTTTTTTTTCCCCATAATTTTTAAAAAGATTTTCTGATTTTGATCTCTCCTTCACACTTCAAAAATAGTATTCTTGGCAGAGTAAGATGTTTGGTTCATATTTTTCCTGCTAGTTATCTGTGCATTTAAAGTTATACATTTTGATTGCATACCATTAGAGTAACTCTTGAAATTACGATTTCACAATTGCTCATAGGAAATGAAAATAAAATTGATCTAGTTAATTATTTTGTGAATATGAAATCATTGTTCTTACTACACACAAACAAAATATTCCGTGATTGAGGTTAACAAAATTATTTATCTCCAAGTATATGCAATCTTATTGATATATTCATATGATCTCGTCTTTAAAATTGTCACATAAATGGGGAAAACTTATTTTTCATTTTCCTTTTAGTAAAGATTCTATTTAAACATAGAATTTTATTTAACAGATTGTATCAAAAGATATGTCGGATCCTGTTCGTTCTCATAAAGATCTAGATAAGGATGCAGCACCGTATTTTAGAAAAGCAGTCCAATTCTATGAGGAACTTGCAAAGCAGCTGGTTAGCCAGGGTCATGTCTTGGACCTTTTTGCCTCTGCACTTGATCAGGTTTTTGATCTTCAAGCTTTTATATATGATTTGATTTCTACAATGCTTACATCAGCAATCAAATTGATAATCTGTATTTTTTTTTTTCATTTAGAGTTAGCTTGTTACAATATTTTTGGCTTCTTTGACATTGAAAACAAGAAAATGAAGATATTGCATGGTCTTCATACGCTATTTGTCTTTATCACACGGGTGGGTATATTGAACATTATAAATAGCTCTCTGCTATGTACTTTAGTTTTGTACTTTATTTTTAAAAAGCAATATATGGTGAAACTTTTTTTTTCCTTGTATATATTTCGGACACTTCGTGTATTCTAGTATCCAAAACTAGAACTGGATATACGTAACCATATCATAAAAAAGAAAAAAAAATCTTAATACTAACTGACTCTAAGCTAAATATATGAGCACATGTATAATAAAGGGGCAATTTTGAAATATAACATATGTACTGGGATCTTGACAATCCCCTTTGCACTGTGATCTGGGGTCGCCTGACCCCAAACTGGAGTGTCCGAGCATTGGATTGCAAAATTAGACTTTTACCATTTTAGCTATTGTTAGTAATAATGGGGGGCTAATAGTCCAAAATCTTTACTTGGTTTTGAGTAACATATTTTTCTAGGCATACTAATTGTACCAAAGCATTCCTAATAAGAGTTTAAAATATATTATTTTATTCATCCAAAAACAACCAAGCCTACCCGCAGTGCACCCGTACCAACTAAAGCAGCGTTCTGTGCACCTGTAATCCACCACATACCTGACGCCCACATTCCAAGTAACATTGATTAGATCACGGCATGAGAAAAAAAACATCAATAAATAAATTACCTTCATATTTATCTATAGTATCATTTGTTGTGTACTTAAAAAATCAAATATAAGTCAAATATATTCATTTTCAAAAGCACGTTTGCACCCGAATTACTGTCCAACATGCCTGAATTATATTCTTAAAATATGAAGTTTTTTTTGTCATATATTTCTGGAATCTATCTATATGAGTCATTCAAGATTCAGTGTTACTCATTTGTTCTATGTTTTCTAGTGATGTATCTGTTTGCATATTATTTGTATGGCTGATTTCATATGTTCTCTGGGATATTCCATGTATGACTTGGAGATTGAGACACTAATTGATGCTGTACATAACTTTATTGTTGATGTCTATTATCATGTTTTTGCTCTAATGCACTGTAAGTGTTTTAGGTTGGGGTTGCAGAGATGAAGGTTGCTATTGAAAGAACTGGTGGCCTTGTTGTTCTAGCTGAAAGCTTTGGCCATTCTGTTTTTAAAGACTCTTTTAGGCGTGTTTTTGAAGAAGGGGAGCAGTCTCTGGGTTTATCCTTCAAGTGAGCATCTGATTATTAAACACTTGGACAACTCATACTTTACCCTCGCCCAAAAAAATTGAAATTTTAGACTTTTTAGTTACTTCTCTGTCATGCACTTCTAATGGATTTGTGTTTATTTGACATACTCTACCAGATTGCATTGTAGTTCTTCCAAACTATAGCAGTAACTTGCTTTAAATTCAGATTGTTAAAACTTGTGCTCCTTAAGTCCATGCATTATAAATCCGATCGAGTAATGGACTCAAATATTCTATGCCTGTGTTTTACGTCAACCATTGACTTGGTTGTGCTTCCTCTATTTCTTAAATAATACCGGGTTGGGTTCTTCTCCTACCTGTATTGAACAGGTCGGTGACTGTAAGTTGAATGAATAAACGGATGAAATCAAGAAAAAGATCGAAGAATTCAAAGAGTGTTTCAGAATAAATAAACGGATGAATGAAAACATGTATAGATTCAGTTCACAAAGACTTTCTTGATAGAAACTAAGAAAAGTAATGGAATCATACCTTCTATGGCTGTGTTTTAAAGCAGTTGTCTAAAGGACAAAAACCTTGTATCATTTTCTGTTTGTTTTCCTTTTATGCATGATTGCCTGTGTAGTAAACTGAATATGTCTTTTGTTATATATATCAAATATTATCTTTTGTTATTGATTTTATTAAGTTTTATTGAGATTCTAGTTAATTCCTTGAAATTTGTGCAGTATGGTCTACTTCAAATTTCTTCAATTATGTATGAGTTGGCTGTTGAAAGTGGTCTCTGAATATGTTATATTAATTACCTGTAGTTCTCTTTGCAGCTTGTGTAATGCTGGCACAGTCCCTCTTTCTCTTCTCTAGTTCTCTTACTATTTGTCCTAAATTGTTGTATGGATTGTTAAGCTTTTAAAATATTTTATGAAGCAAAACCTCATTTCTGATTTATTGTTTTTCAGTGGAACGCTCGAGATACACTGTTCAAAAGATATTAAGATACAGGGGATTATTGGACCTTGCACATCTATGGAGAAGGTTGGTTCATTCCATTCTTAGCAAAGCCGATTCATTAATTATTATTTATTAGCATGAGCCGTATTACCTAGAATAGAAATTATGATTTCTATTTTAAATTATTACGTGTAAGGTTAATAGTCTTTATTGCAAGCCTTGCAGAAAGGACCTGCTGTTGCCAACACAGTTATTGGACAAGGAAATACTACAGCATGGAAAATGTGTGGCCTTGATAAAAGCACTTGTTTAACTGTTTTCTTTGACATCTCATCAAGTGAAAAATCAGATCCTGCTGGAAATATAAACCCCCAGTTGTACATACAGTTTCTTACAAGGTATTGGCATATTCTTGGTCCCTTTCTTTTCAATAATAAAGGCCTTTCTTTTATACCATCCATTTCTTTTTGGGCTTTGTTGACTTTGGCCCCCATTTTATACATAAAATTAGACTTACCCACCTGTTTTCATTATCATTAGACTTTGCCCACTGCATGCCGGGGAATTGCAAGGAATTACATAAAAACGAGGGGTCAAGTAAAGGGTTACATAAAAAAAATTGGACATTGCTGCACATTTTTGCAGGCGTAAATGTGTTCTGTGGCTTGATATCCTTATATTAATACATTAAATTGCTTTGGATTGCAGTTACCAGAGTTCTGACGGTCAAATGAAGCTGCGAGTTACAACCATTACTAGAAGATGGATTGATAGTGCTGTTGGCTCAGAGGTATGATTGTACAAAGTATAGTTTCCCCTTCTTGTTCAGTTGTTTGTTGCACCATGAGACATTTTTTGTTGGGTTTCCATTACAGGCATTAGTGCATTATTTGTATAGAATTTTATTCCAAAGAATCTGCATGAATGATACTTTGTGTCTTGGGTTTTTGTGTGCTTTTATATACGATTTTGGCTCTGTATCTGTAATGCATGATATCTAATGTCTTGTTGAAAATTTCTGTTGTTTACTACATGTGGGTACGGCCCCCCCTAACCCCCCAACAAAAAAAACACAAAAACAAAAAACCCCAACCTACACACAAAAGAAACTTCTTTGGTGCTTTCTAAGTTTTGAAGTGATGGCATGCTGAAAAGTCATGGCTATGGGAAAATAATAATATTGGTTTTTTGCAGGAGTTGGTACAAGGATTTGATCAAGAAACTGCTGCGGTTGTAATTGCGAGATTAACTTCTTATAAAATGGAGATGGAGGTGCTTTATATTTAGAAAAATATTATTGTTGCTTTCATGGGCATACAGAAGGAATACACAAGCATGAAGGTTTAATTTTACAATCAAATGCCTATGATGAGTTTTTGTAATTTTCAGGAGGGATTTGACGCCACACGGTGGTTAGATCGGAACCTTATTCGTCTCTGTTCAAAATTTGGTGATTATCGGAAGGATGATCCAGCTTCATTTACATTAAACCCCTGTTTTTCGTTGTTCCCTCAATTCATGTTTAATCTTCGGCGATCACAATTTGTGCAGGTGGGTAATTTCAACTTGTGAACTTATCTTCTTTCTCAAGATTTGTATAATATATATACAGCCAGTCTCTAAAACTGGTTTCCCTTTTTGTAACAAAAAGAAGGGATGCCCATTTGGAGGGTCAATGGATGAACCCTTTTTTTTTAATGAAAATTTGTATGATGAATATATCATCTCCACCAAATTTCATCAGAAAAATTCAATCTAAAAGTGGGTGAGATGACCATAAAAAATTTCAAATGCCGAAAATCCACATCTAGATCACCTTCAGCACATTTCATTAAAAAAACTATAAAGTCTAGAAGTTGGATGAGATTACCTCTAAATTTTAGGAAAATTTCAACGGCTGAAAATGTACATATATATCATTTTCTCATTGCACCCACTTCTAGATTGATTTTTTTTATGAGATTTCGTGGAGGTTATCTACACAATATTTTGAAATCCTCTGCAAATTTTCGTAAAAATCCATCTCTTTACCCCCTAATGGACATCTGTTATTTTTGTTAAAGAGAGGGACTGTGTCTTTAGAGCTGTTGGAATATAGAGGTTATCTATTCAATATATTTTGAGATCCTATGCAAATTTTCGTAAAAAACAATCCATATATTTACCCATCCAACTGGACATCCTTGCTTTTTGTTAAAGAAAGGGACTGTCTTTAGAGCCGTTGGAATATATATATATATATTTGTGTATCTAGTGTTCGTATCTCTTATATATATGTGATCTTTGGGCAGGTGTTCAATAATAGTCCAGACGAGACAGCGTACTTCCGCATGTTGTTAAACCGGGAAAATGTGACGAACTCAGCCGTGATGATTCAACCTTCCCTAATATCATATTCGTTTAATTCCCTTCCTGCACCAGCTTTGCTGGACGTGGCATCTATAGCTGCCGATCGTATCCTTTTGTTGGATTCATACTTCAGTGTCGTTATTTTCCATGGAATGACAATTGCCCAGTGGAGGAATATGGGCTACCAGAATCAGCCTGAACATCAGGTATCTGTTTTTAAATTAGCAGTCTTTGTAGACTGATGAAAGCAATGGATTTATTTATCCCTGTAGTAACTTCTATACATTCCTTCCAACTCAAATTAAGGGTCCCACATTTACTTAACTACCTTTTTCTTTTCTTTCATTTTTTTTAAAGAAAAAAAACACTAAATTGAATCTAATCAATGGCCATGAATACAACTTATTACCAAGTGTCTTTGGTGCATTGAATGTAAAAGGAAGTTGAACTCTTAGTTTGAGATGCCCCGAAAAAGAAAGTTGGACTTTTAGTTTGAGACGGAGGGGAGTACTTACTTGTAAATAGTTGCGGAGCCAGGAATCTGGCTAAGTGGGGGCGAAATTCAAAACACACAAAAATATATTTAAAGCCATAAAATTTGAACATAAATATAATAGTATTAATAATAATACTCCATACAACTCAAATAGAGAATGTAAACAATTATGAGAAATTACAACAATATAATGCAAATATAATATTATTAATAATATTATGCAATTAACGAAGAATCACAACTAATATTATATAGTAATTAAGAAATTTAATTACACCTAATATTAAAAAGTAGATTTAAGAAAGGATTTACCTTGTTAGTGTTGGAAAAATAGGTAAAATACTATTTTAGAGCCATTTTGAGGGTAATTTTGAGTGGAACCTCACACTTAGTTGTGAAATATTATTATAGATTTGTATGCTCCTCCGGGAGGACATCGAAATTATATATTTGTTTACTCAAAATGATTATGGGGTGAATGAGAAATTGTCATCCAAAATGAGTTATTTGAGATAGAAAAATGTAACGACAATGAGTTAGTCCCACATGGGAACTTTGTGACAAAATTGATGGGTTTATAAGAGGTCACCTCTTATAAAATTGATAGCATTTAAGAAAAATAAGATCCCTATGTATAGTTTTGTTCCCTTACATTTTGGTTGCCTTCAAATATAAATTTCTACACATAAGTTCCTATATATATTTTTATTTTTAAAAAATACCCCATATACAAAAAAAAAAATCCAAAACCAAGTGGGGGTGCTCACCTCCACTTGCCTCAATGTGGCTCCACCTGTGCTTGTAAATGAAGTTCCCCCTCCTCCACCTCCTCCTCTCTCTATTTACGTGTATATATATATGTATCTTTTTAGATAGATATTATCCGCTAAAATTAGCTTATTTTTCAGAGTTGCGTGTCTTTGCATTGAAACTTTGTCTAACGAACAACTTTGCTCCCATCGTTATAGGCATTTGCTCAGTTATTGCAAGCTCCCCGTGATGATTCCCAATTAATTATCCGCGAACGGTTCCCCACCCCAAGATTGGTGGTGTGTGATCAGCATGGCTCTCAGGTAATCATTTCATCATAGTTTCAATTCCTGTAGTCTTAGTGCTCCTTACAAATCCTGGGACTACTCTTCTTTTGCTATGTTGTGGAATTGAATAAACCCAGGGTGCAGCTAAGTTGACAAAGGGGTTAGGCTCATTTAGCGATAGGGCAAAATGGCCCAACTGGATGGGGTTTTGACCCTAGCCAACTGTAGTGGGTTGGGCTTTTAAGACCAGGGCTGGTATAGGTTCTAAAATAAAAACCCATTGAAGGTTCCATGACCAGACCCGATCAGATTATAATATTTTTTTCTTTAAATACTCTTATAATATGATATAATTACAATGAGTAAGGGCGGCTTCAAGTTTTTCAATATGAAACCCGCACTGGGTTGAATTTGAGTTTTGCCAAACCTGACTTCTTGCTGTCCCTAGGCCCTCATGCCCACACCACTACATTCAAACCTTGGGAATGCCATGCTGCCTGTGGCTCCCTATCCCCAACCCCCAAACAAGGCGAATCCTGTGTCTATCCGTGTATGCCTGTATCAAAAAGTAAAATAAAATTGTGGAGCCGTATGCTTTATTAATATATTTGTGGATGATAATGATGATGAGCAGGCTAGGTTCCTACTGGCAAAGTTGAACCCGTCAGCCACGTACAACAACGCTCATGAGATGGCAGCTGGAATGGACGTGATCTTCACCGATGACGTTAACCTTCAAGTGTTCATCGAGCATCTTCAAAGGCTGGCCGTTCAATCTTCTTGAGAAGCCAACCCAACACTACGATGCGGCTTTTCCTTATGCATCACGCTCGTGGTGGTGGTTGGTTTTGTGACAATATCCAAGTGTAAGTATTCGTCCCCACCTCCATCCTTGTACTCTTGTTTCATTTGGACCCATATGTTATCTTCCAGTTGCTTGTGAAATGAGAGGTCGGCCCGTAAATTATTCTGAACAATAAGGGGAAAAAAATGCATTTTATCATTCTTTTGGGGGGTGTGTGGGGGTGAAAGGGGAGGTATTTGCTCTTGCTTCCTTTCGGACAAAATAAGGGACACGAGTTTTTGAATTTGTTCGTATGAATGCCATTTTATGTAAGTTAAGGACACAGGGTAAAGTCACAACAGCCGAAGTGGGGACCGAAAGATTTTCTTTGTATTGAAATTTAAGGTTGTATTAGTATACTTGTCTTAGGTTGGAAATTTGAGAGAACTTTTGCTTGTTTTTTGACCTTTTGGTTTTTGTTTTTGGTATGTTCTTAAATATGAAATATACAGCTGAGAGATGAAATATTGTTTCTGTTAACCTTTCTGTCAATGCGCCTGCTCTCGCTCTCTATGTATACATGTATAGATTATATTTCTCATACAGTCCTGTCCGTAAGGACCAAGACCTTTAGCTACAGTTTTCTGTGACTAAAACATTGGAGAGATGTTTTTAGCAACGGAACATCGTTGCAAAAGGTCCGGTTCGTAAGAGAGATTTTCTATATATGTATATATGTGTATTTATGGTTTATTTCATTAGTATCCCTCAGGAAGAATGTGTGAATGTGTTTTCATCTCTTTGAATGAAAGAGTATTTTCATCACTTTGAATGAAAAGTCTCTAAACGAGCCTACCCTTCTTGAGCTTACTTATATAGCTTACGCTAACATGTTTGAATTGGGTAAGAAAAACTTTCCATGGAAAAGGATGGAGAACATGTCAAATCACTCATTTATTTTCTTCTAACTTCTTATAAAACTTGATTGTTTTTTGACTAATAATTTTCCATTACTGTTATCAAGCTGACCTTAAATGTCAAGATCTTGTAATTAAAAATCTGGAATTACATTTTTACGTACAAAAGAAATAATGGAAGTCGTCTTCATTTACTGAGAAAGCAATAATCAATTCATGCTTGGCAACTAGTGCAATGTCGAAAGTCACTTAAGAATCGCAAATTCGCAATAGAAAAGATTTCCAGACCAGCACAAAGAGCACAATTGTGTAAGCGCGAAATCAGTTTTTTATGTCGGCTCATGAACGGTCACGAATAATCTTAAACAAGTAACAATGCTCGAACGCAAAATGATTGGATTGGTTCACTATGTTGTTTTCTAGATGTGCATACTACAAAGGAGATAATGAGCTGGGATTTACATTTTTTTTCCTTTTATCTCTTCTTGCAATTTTTAGTACATACATATTATGGGATCGGTGAGAGTGTAAGAAAATATTTTGATCCATATACATTTTTAATTTTATAGTTTTGAATGTTGTTATATGTATGAGATATCATTCATTTTAAAGTGTATACATAGGAATTTTTAGTGTATGATGTATACATTAAAGTACACATAATTGTTAATTGTGAATATTCTTACATTTTTCTCTCGAGAATTTTTGCTTTTGCTTCTTCACAACGTAGCTATTATTGGCTTGAACAAGAGAAATGGGTACTTTTTTGTTCCATTTAAATGAGTGACAAAAGATGTGATTAATTAAACAACCAAACTTACAATATTCCTGCGCATCGTGCAGGCTATATATGCTTATTCTTTCGAAAGTAATTAACGAGAGATATATTAGGGGTTAATAAAGGAGTAAGCTTTACAGTTAAAAATTATTTTGGGTCAGCTCTAGATAGTGAGTTAATTTAATTATTTAGTGGAAAATACCATCTTTTTAGAATCCACAATCTTTTTTAATAGCTTGCAGTTCTTGGTAAGTACAGTAACAACACTCAAGTACGTTGATAGGTTATCCAACTCAAGTTACCCAATTACAGTAACATATATTTCACTGCATTTTTTTTGATTACCCAATTATAATAATTGATATTTCTCCTGTTAATATACTACACTATTTATAGATGTGAGTTCTCGCCAGAGATAGTTTAATAACTTGAAAACTAATAGGGAGTATTAGGGACCACAAGCATTTTTTTAAAAAAGTTGTAAATCATGAGTTAAAAAATTTCAAAAATAGTGACTCGCTAACAAACTACCTTATTTAGTGACCCTAAATAAAATTCTCTAAATAGACTTAGCTTTTTCCAATTTGATATTGGTTCTTGGGCAACTCAATAATAAGCCAATAACAACCCAATAACAATGGGCTTTTATCTAATCCTAATGACAGACTAATAAGCTTTAATGGGTTGGGTAGAAATAAGTTTTTGATAGATGGATTGAGTGGCCTGGTAAAAACTTACCATTTTTTCCACTTATAAACCTATTAAATTGTTAAACTTAGGTGGCAAAATTTCTTGTGCAGACGCGACTGGGTTTTCAACAATAATTTTTTGGAGCTAAAACATTTTTAATGTTTTTTTTTAGTATAAGTGATCATAGATACACGAAGATATCCAAGAGATTTTAGAAAAAAATTGGCTACAAGAATTTGTAGAGAGACAAAAATATTGATTCAGTCCAAGAAAAAGCAGCGACAATTTTTTCATGGATTCCACTAAAAGGCATAATATTGAAAATATGATAGAAGGTTAGCAAGACGCAAGCAGTGACAATAGAAAATTTTAAAACGTCAGCCATGACATCAGACAAGACTGTAAAAGTATGGTAAAACAATGTAAATAAAGTATCGGTGTCATTGTCTCACAAAAAGAAAGAGAATAGTCTTGAAGATGTACTTAGTCTTTAATGTAAGTAATAAAATAGTTGTTGTCAGGAGAAAAAGAGAAGCTCACCTTCCCCCATTAAATACGTATATAGAATAGTATATGACAAATATTTACAATGTGAGTTCTAAAGAGGGCGAGGGCTCAAATATAAAATCTCTTTGTTAGAAATAAGATCCTTCATTACGAAATATGCGCAACCAAGTGACCAATTGGAAGCCTCGTTTTGATGACCGAAAGTCCAAAACTGAGCAGTTCTAGCCATATTGTTTGACCTCAAATGCATTTTAGTAGTGACATTAGCTTAGTCTTTTACCATATTAAGTCATAAACAATTTTATTTTTTTCAACTTTCAATGCCATTTAACGAAAAAAATAATAATAAAACCATTGAATTCTTTAAATTAAAAACTACTATGCTTTAGTCTCCTTATTTTATTTAAAACTAAAAGGAATTGTCTCCATCTTGATAGTTGGTAAATGTGAGATAATGGCATATTTGCAGGAGGATTGGTGGAGGGATGACATGAGTTTTGAATTTTTTTTTTTAAAGGAATTCAATGGTTTTATATGAGAGATGTATTAGGCATGTAATCCAAACTTTGAATAAAACATTTTGTAATTTTTGTTATTTCATCAAAGTTAGAATCTATTTCAAAGTAAAGAAATGTATCTTTATAATCTTCTATAAAAACTATTGGAAAATTTCGACAACTTAACAATTTTTTTGGATAATTCACTTACAAAAATTTGAATTCAAAATTTATTTTATTTTGAATTAAAAAAATGTTACGAAGTCCCTAAAAATATTACCTAGATTCTGGAAAGGTAATTCTACGGAGACCTTCTAAATTGACCCTTTTTGCTGACACCCTTACAGCATCTCTAATAGCCCTTCAAAAATGACTCTACAAAAATAATTTTGTTGACCTAAGTGGCATTTTGAAGAGCAATCTTAAAGAATATTTTCAATAAGCTCCAAGAGCCTCTTTAAATATATTATTATTTTAATTTTTAATATATTATTATATATTAAATGTTTTACTTTCCAATAATATTATTTTAAATTAGCACAAAGTCCCATTGATAAAATATTAAAAAGTATATTTGAAGAGCTCTTTCATCACTATTCATATTTGAAGAGTGAGAAAGACTTTTCAAATTGGAGATTCCATTTTGCTACTTTTGTTAGTGTGACTTTTGCTGACATGGCTCTTCAATAAATTTACAGTTTGGTCATTTGAAGAGTCTGTTGGAGATGCTCTTTGTTGGATGATGAGATGACTGCCATATCACCACCTATTTGAAATAACATTAGAAAAATATGCGCGCACTATTAATTAGCCTTGACTTCCAACGCTATCTTTCTCTATCCTTTTGCGCACTTTCTTTTCTCCCAAATCTTTCATCTTCCTCATAGATTCAAGGCTTCTGGGTTCGATTCGAAGGCGAGAGACAAATCATCGCCATGTTCATTCCTTTCTAATTGAAAAGCTAAATTGAGTGTATTCACTAAATTGGTCGACTCAAAAGTAAAGAAAGACGACGACGAGTCACTAAAACGAGGAAAAAACGATTCGGTCAATTTGTAGGTATGTAATGTAATCCATTAACTAAATGCACCATTTGTTCGAAAACTATTCTCATCAAATTGATATCACTCTTTAGGTTAATTTTATTTTGAATGCTCAGTTTTATTTCAACAAATAAAAATAAAGTTATGTATGTTCTTAGACTACTACTCAAACTTCTCTAATAAAGCAAAATAATAAATTAATTTTCTCTGTCAATTACAAGCAGACACGTGGCCATCCGCGTTAGCAGCATGGTCCGCTTTAATAAGGGGAGCTTGAGAGCTTTGTTTATGTGCCACTGGAAGGTCAGAGTTCTAGAGAGTATGGGTAATCGACATAAGGGTTATTTTTCGTATGGCAGACTGCGGAGCTTGAATGCCAGAGCTCTTCTAACGAGCTCCAGAGCTTTCTGGCCAACTAGAGTCTCATAGAAAATACAGATGACATGGGCGACTGTTGCCAACTCCACCAATGCCGCATAACCTCCCTCAAATTCATTAAATGCACACCAACTACATTTAATATACCGGAATACATGGAGAAGCAACGTCAGAGTTGATGGTGATCAGGGTTGGCCTCAGACCTGCTCTGAGGGCTCTCCTACACGCTTCCTCTTTATCATATATATATATATGAAAATTATTTACTCCCCTCAACAACCAAACAATAACAAAGGTACAACCAACAAATAACTAAGCAAGAAAGTAATGAAGCCTTTATGGTAAAAAGTCTTATGCAGCTAACGTGCAAGAGAGAGATAGAGCTCTAAAACACACCAAAAAGCTCTTAGCGTAGGGAAATCAGGCTCTAAGTGATTTGGAATTCATCCCATTGTAACATTGTAAGAATAAAATAGCTAAAGAGACACAATTTTCATGTAATTTGAGTTTTCTCATTATAATACAAAGCAACTCGAGCTCTTAACTCTTTCCACAAGAGGAATAACCTATATCTTCATATAGGGTGAGCATCCTATATACATCCTTATCTTGTTTGCTTTAGATCATTATTACTCCAATAATTGCATTAATCATTTGACTATGTGGTAGAAATAGACATGCTCTAATTTTTTACCCTAACACTCTCTATGCAAAAAGATTGTTGACCTTACAGTCACTAATCTTGTTTTGATAATAACAATAACATTAATCTTGTGTATTTAACTAAGTTGTTGTTTTAAGTAATAGCCACAAACATTGTTTTAACACGTGGACAAAAACCGACAAGCCGGAACCAAGATCACTCTTCCACAAAGCTAACAAATCTCGTTCATGTCACACCACACTTCAACTTGATCAAATCTCATTCATCATTACAAATCAATGAGGATCAAAGACCAAAACAAGTAAAGAATTAAAGAAACTTCAAAAGGCTTTCAAAGACTTGTTTATTTAATATTTGTGTAAGCTCTTTAGAATTCATGTAAAGTTTCTTCTTTGATCATCATAATAGCTCATACATTGTTTTAACATTATTAGTTTAATCAAATCAAAGTTTGAATCAAGATTCCTTCAAAAACCTCTTCGTGGCCAAAAACCATTTTCGAAATAAATTCATTTTAAATTCTAACGACCTTAATTTTGAGCTCTTCACTTTATAGAAGTCTTAGGAACTTATAGTTAACATTCTCCAAGCTTTAAAATTAATTTTTGAGCTAATTTGCAATAATGTGAAAAATTAGATTTTTGGACTTTTTGGCAGTTAACCAGTGGGGACCTTTAGTCGACTGATGGCCACTCAGTTGACTGATGCCAGTTTTGCTCAGTCGACTGATACCCCAGAAACTAGCCGTTAGATTTTTAATTTTTTACTATTTTTGGTACCAAACTTTTACCAACTCCCTCCAAAACTAGCCGTTAGATTTATAATTTTTTACCATTTTTGGTACCAAACTTTTACCAACTCCCTCCAAACGGCTATATGTTGTCCTAAACTATATATATATACTATCTAAGACATATTTAAACACTCTTGAATCATTCTTAAACTATTCTCTTCATCTATATTCAATTCTCAAAGATTCAAGAATATTGCTTTTGATCAAACTTCATTATTTTGAACTATAAATTGTTGATCAAATTTGATATCTCCTAGTGTGAGCTTAAATTGTAATCTTCATACACTTGAGAGCTATTGTAAATTGGTGTTAGTCACCAAACTCTTTTTCTTCAAATATTAAGAGATGTTCATCTCTTAAAATAGCAAGAAGTTGTTCTTGTTGTGAGTGTTGTCAGATAGCAACATTTGTAGAGTGTAATCACTTGTAAAGGTTTGATCTTCACCAGGAAGAAGATCAGTATTAGTGGAAATTCTCGGGGTACTAATCGAGCGCGAAAATAGGGGCTAACAAGCCGAATTGTGTGGACAAAAAGTCTTCGACTGCTATCGGTTCAATCTTTTTATCTCTAGCTCTATTGTTTATTGCTATATTTTCTTTGAGATTGAAATTACTTAAGTATTTTTTTTGATTGCTTGATATAGACTTTAATTATTTTTAAAACGATTTTTAAAATTCGATTTAGTTTTAAAAACCCTATTCACCCCCTCTAGGGTATTTTCAGACCTACAGTGTGCATTACTCTTAACATACTTCCATAACAATTTAAAGTTTAAAATAATAAATTTTGACAAGTCAAAAAAATTAAAATACTAGAAACTAAAATTCACCACCATTTTTTGTGTGCATTAGCTCAACATTTTTTTTGCAATGTTTTGTATATTTTTTTCTTAATTCGATGATTGTTTTTGTTCAACGTTTATGCTTGATGTACAGAAATGGAGTCAAAAATATCTAAAGTGTCTCAAAACATTGATATGGAGGATAATATATGTTTTGAAGAATATATGAAAGATGATGTAGTTGTAGAAAACAAGGTAGAGGATCCAGAATTAAGAATGGAATTTGGTACCTTTACGGAGTTAGTAGAGTACTATGTGAAGTATGGCAATCAAAAGGGATTTCCAGTGAAGAGAAGATCTTCTGAAAAAGGGAGAAGATATAAAGGTTAGGATGGTGGTTGTTGCATGCTCATGGTCAGGTGAAGAACAAAGCAAGTAAAAAAACAGCTTCAAAATTAGACCAATTAGCAAAACATATTCAAAGCTTAAGTTAGGGATGTTTTATGCCCCGATCAAAATAGAAGGTGACAAGCATAGTCTTTGATCACAATCATTGTTTAAGCCCATGAAAGTCTCAGTATTATAATAGAAATTGATGAGCCCAAGGATAGCACGGGAGCTGAATCATGGAGTGAAGACTATGCAGATCCCATCCGGGTTCCAAGTGGTCCGATCACCCGAGCTAGAGCAAGGAAGATGAAGGAAGCACTCATGAGCATGGTCCACGAGCTGATGAATAAAGCTGACGCTTGGAGAAGCATTCAGGGAGATGAAGAGCACGAATGGAAAATAATGCTTAGCCAAGAAGAAGTGGAACCACATGACTGAATTATTTCATGGCGTTTTATTATTATTATTATTATTATTATTATTATTATTAATTTTTTTTTTTTTTTTTTATTTTGCATTGTTGAAGCCCATGGATTGTGGATAATTATTAGATTAGAGTTGGGCCTGCTAAGTGTGTTTTGGCTTGTTCTAGACTAGTCTTTATTTTCGAAGTGGGCTTAGCCCGTTTGTGTTTTTTTTCGTTTAGGGTTGTTTTCCTCCTTTTTAAAGGAGTTAACGCTTTTGTTTGAGGGATTTGATTAATTACGAATTTGAGTGTTTGCTCCTTTAAGTTCTTAAGAACTTGTTGAACAGTTTTGAATTAATTTTAATTCGTATTGTTCTTGACTTATCAATCAATTCTGCATTAATTGATTGTGGCGCCATTCAACTTATACCAAGGTTTGATTCTTGTTATCAAGGGTTGGGTTGATGTTTCCACCTTCCATCTCAACGACTTTTTCCAAGGTTCGAGTCTGTTTATAGACTACGGGTTGAGGATCCATCAAAGTGGTAGAAAAGACGATCTGAGATCGCATCATTGGTATCCGAGGGAACTTTTCTACCCAGGTTTTATCTATCGTTTTAATTTTATGCTCTTTCTAATTCGTGCCTTTGTTTTCCTTTTGTTCTTAAATTAGGGTTCTTATTTTCGAAAAAAAAATTGATCTAGATCCAATTCGTATCTGTTCTTGTCGAAAAATCTGTTGGGACCTTAGATTGCGAATCTGTTAGGGTTATATTACGAAATCTGTTGAGGCTATTTATTTCGAATCTGTTAGGATTATAATCCCGAAAGCGCAAACCCTAGAATTGCGATTTGCGATTTGGTATCTACGTGTTGATTGCGATTGTTAGACCTTATTCTGATTGCTAGTCTTTATTCTGTGATTGCTATTTGGTGTTAAATTCGGGCTTGTCTCTTGTTGCGAATTCTACTTTCGATTGCTGTTAGGGTTTAAATCTCGATTGCTAAGTTTTCGATTGCCGCGTATAAACCTTAGTTGTTGAACTTCATATCTGCTGTGTAGATTGCGATTTGTTGAATTTTCGAAATTTGAAAATTTAGACTGCACCAGATTAAAGTAGAAGTCGAGAGACCCGGAATAAAAAAAAGAGTACAAAATTTTCCAGAATTCGCAACTATTTCTCTTTGGACTTGGGTTCTATAAGTTCCAAGGATTCCAAAATCACTTTACCCCAAGACCAATTTTCGCACCTATTTTTCGTCTTTTTTACCTCTTATCGTGTCCATATTTATTGGGATTCTTGTTTCTTATCGATATACTTGTTCCTTGAGCCTTTGGTATTGTGGAATATGTCCACCCTGATTGTTGTGTGTGCGATTGATTGTTGAGTACGTACGGTAAATTCAGATTTTTCAACTTGTTTGTCAAAGTTCCAAAGGTGCATCAGTGAGGTTACCAATATTTGTGTGCTAAACACGAGCGAAAAAAAAAATCATCAGAGTGACATTATTCTTGAGCAAAACACGTGAGGGAGTGCAGCGAGGAAATCTATATTCTTTTTTTGTGCTAACCTCTGTCTTGCAGCAATTATGTCCAGTGGTAATGAAGGGGATCGCCCTAGTTTCGATCCGAAATTATACCAAGAAGCGATGGCGCTTGACTTACGAAGAATGCTAAGAGAAGAGTTGGGTAGCTTCAAGGAGCAAGTAGAGGAGATGAGCAGTGAGATGAAGCGAATGCGGGTAAAGGTTGATAGAGTTGAGAGCTCCCAACTTGAGCAACCTGGCCAATCACATAGTGCTCAAAGAAGTGGAAGGCCGCACCCTAGAGATAGGAGGGCTGAGTATAATTTTGATAACTATTACCGGGATGGCCAAGACGATGGGGCTAGCGATGTTGATTCGGTAATCGCTAACAGACGGAACGATAGACGATTTAATGGGGGACTTAATCATGAGGATGATAGCATGAATGGAATCAAAATGAAGATTCCATCATTCCAAGGCAAGAACGACCCCGAGGCTTATCTTGAGTGGGTCAAGAAAGTAGAATTGGTGTTTGCTTGCCACAACTACTTCGAATCGAAGAAAGTAAAATTGGCGGCTATCGAATTTTCCGATTATGCACTTGTTTGGTGGGATCGCTTGATGACAGAGCGAAAGCGTAGTGATAAAGGTCCAGTTGCAACTTGGGATGGGATGAAGCGGTTGATGAAGAAGCGGTTTGTAGCCGACCACTATTATCGGGACTTGTACCAAAAATTGTAGGGGCTTACGCAAGAAAACCGTAGTGTTGACGAATACTACAAAGAAATGGAAGTGGCCATGATTCGGGCCAGGGTTGATGAGGATAGAGAGCAAACCATGGCGCTGTTCTTGAGTGGATTGAATCGAGAAATTGCTAATGTGGTTGAATTGCAGCCGTATGTTGAGATTGAAGATATGGTTCACACGGCAATTAAAATAGAGAGACAGCTCAAGAGGAGGGGTAGTAATACCAAGCCAAGCCAAAGTTCCTACTCATCTCCATGGAAACAAAGCCCGTGGAAAAAGGATGACAAGGTAGCCATTCCAAAGACGAAGGTTGATTCGAAGCCGGAAGCTAGTAGCGGAAGCTAAGCTAAGGCAGCCCCTAACACCACCAGTGCTCCTATTACTCGAAATCGGGATATCATCTGTTGGAAGTGTCAAGGAAGAGGCCACATTGCCACTCAATGTCCGAACAAACGAGTAATGATTCTTCTAGATAATAGGGGATATAAGACGGACGAAGAAGGTGCTGAAGCTATGCCACCTTTAGAGAACGTCGAAGAAGAGGAGGATCCCATCCAGGGCGAGTTGTTAGTAGCAAGGAGAGCCCTCAATGTGCAAGCAAGGGATGATGACGAGCAGCATGAAAATATCTTCCACACGCGATGCCTAGTGCAAGGCAAAGTGTGTAGCTTGGTGATAGACGGTGGTAGTTGCATAAACGTAGCTAGCACAACGATGGTGAAAAAGCTAGCATTGTCGACAACGAAGCACCCTAAACCGTACAAGCTTCAATGGCTAAATGATAGCGGGGAAGTGAGGGTGGACAAGCGAGTGTTGGTATCCTTTAGCATTGGGAAGTATGAAGATCAAGTACTTTGTGATGTGGTTCCCATGCAAGCCGACTATATACTTTTGGGTCGACCCTGGCAGTATGATAGAAGGGTTAAACACGACGGCTTCACCAATAAATACTCTTTTGAGATGAGCAAAAGAACCGTCATTCTTACACCATTACCACCACGGCAAGCCTATGCCGACCAGTTGAAGTTGCAAAATGAGGAAGAGCAAAGGAGAGCTGAGAAGAAAAAGAGAGAGAGTGGTGAGGAAAAGAATGAGAGTGAGGGAAAAAGAAAGGAAGTTGAGAAAAAATAGGGGAGAGTGGAAAAACCAGTGATTGCAATTGAGAGCAAGTTTGAGAGGAGGCAGAAGAATTTCTATGCGAGAGCTAGTAAAGTGAAAAGAGCGATGCATTGTAATCAACTTTTTGTACTTGTGTACAAAGAAGTGCTTTTGAATACTAACGAGCTAAATTCGTCTTTGCCTAGTGTTATTATCTCTTTGTTGCAAGATTTTGGAGACGTCTTTCCGGAGGACATACCAAGTGGTCTACCACCCATCCGAGGGATAGAGCACCAAATTGATTTTATACCCAGAGCATCCATTCCAAACCGGCCAGCATATAGGAGTAACCCGGAGGAAACGAAGGAGCTTTAAAGGCAGGTAACGGAGCTGTTGGAAAAAGGGTACGTGAGGGAGAGTATAAGCCCATGCGCGGTGCCGGTTTTGCTAGTACCAAAGAAGGATGAAACGTGGAGAATGTGCGTGGACTGTCGAGCCATAAATAATATCACGGTAAAGTATCGCCACCCCATTTCACGTTTAGATGATATGCTTGATGAGTTGCATGGGTCTAGTGTATTCTCTAAAATTAATTTGAAAAGTGGATACCATCAAATTAGAATGAAAGAAGGCGATGAATGGAAAACTGCTTTTAAAACTAAATATGGTTTATATGAATGGTTAGTTATGCCTTTTGGTTTGACTAATGGACCTAGTACTTTCATGAGATTAATGAACCATGTTTTGAGATCATTCATTGGCAGATTTGTTGTGGTGTATTTTGATGATATCCTAATCTATAGTAAGAGTCTAGATGATCATGTTCTGCATTTAAAATTCGTTTTAGATGTCTTGCGTAGGGATAAGTTATATGCTAACCTGAAAAAGTGCACCTTTGCACGGATAGGCTTGTATTTCTTGGTTTTGTTGTGAGTGCACAAGGGATTCAGGTTGATGAAGAAAAGGTGAAAGCAATTCAAGAATGGCAAAGCCCTACAAGTGTTGGGCAAGTGCGGAGCTTCCATGGACTTGCTAGTTTCTTCTGGCGGTTTGTGAAGGACTTTAGTACGATTGCGGCGCCATTGACTGAAGTAATCAAAAAGAATGTGGGATTCAAATGGGGGGAGGAGCAAGAGAAGGCATTCGAACTACTAAAAAGCAAGCTAAGTAACGCCCCCTTGTTATCCTTACCTAACTTTTCAAAAACTTTTGAAATCGAATGCGATGCTTTAGGAAATGGAATTGGTGCTGTTCTTATACAGGAAGGAAGGCCAATAGCATACTTTAGTGAGAAGCTAGGTGGGGTGACCTTAAATTACCCTACCTATGACAAGGAGCTTTATGCATTGGTGAGGGCGTTGGATACATGGCAGCACTATCTCTGGCCGAAGGAGTTCGTGATTCACACGGATTATGAATCGTTGAAGCACTTGAAGGGAAAACAAAAGCTAAACAAGCGCCATGCCAAGTGGGTTGAGTTCATAGAGACTTTTCCATATATCATCAAGTACAAGCAAGGTAAAGAGAATGTTGTAGCGGATGCTTTATCGCGCAGGTATGCTTTAATTGCTACTTTAGATGCTAAGTTGCTTGGATTTGAATACGTTAGGGATTTGTATTGTGAAGACGCTGATTTTAGAGATATATTCAATGCATGTGAAAAATTGGCGTTTAATAAGTACTTTAGGCATAATGGGTTCTTAATGCGTGAAAATAAACTTTATGTGCCTAAGTGTTCATTGCGTGAGTTGCTTGTGAAAGAAGCGCATGGTGGGAGTCTAATGGGACATTTTGGTGTAACTAAGACTTTAGGGGTATTGCAAGAACACTTTTTTTGGCCTCACATGAAAAAGGATGTTCAAAGAACTTGTGAGAGATGTGTTACTTGTAAGAAAGCAAAGTCTAAGTTAAACCTTCATGGTTTATATACTCCATTGCCCATTCGTAGTGACCCTTGGGTTGATATTTCTATGGATTTTGTGTTGGGTTTTCCTAGGACTAAAAATGGGAATGATTCTGTTTTCGTGGTGGTTGATAGATTTTCTAAAATGACTCACTTCATTGCGTGTCATAAAACTGATGATGCACCACGAGTTGCTAATTTGTTCTTCAAAGAGATTGTGAGATTGCATGGCATGCCAAGAACCATTGTTTCTGATAAGGATGCCAAGTTTCTCAGTTACTTTTGGAAGACTTTGTGGGGAAAATTAGGCACTAAATTGTTGTTTTCTACTACTTTTCACCCACAAACTGATGGTCAAACAGAAGTAGTAAATAGAACTTTATCCACTTTGTTGCGTGCCATAATTAAGAAGAACTTGAAAGAGTGGGAAGAATGTTTACCTCATATTGAGTTTGCATATAATCGATCTGTTCATTCTGCATCTAAGTTTTATCCTTTTGAAATTGTATATGATTTTAATCCGCTGTCTCCTTTGGATTTATTACCGTTACCTGTTGAGCATGCTAATCTAGATGGCAGGAAAAAGGCTGAATTTGTTAGACAGATCCATGCGAAGGCGAGGCAAAATATCGAGCGAAGGACTGAACAGTATGTGCAACAAGCAAACAAAGGAAGGAAGAAGGTGGTTTTCGAACCAGGGGATTGGGTTTGGTTGCACTTGAGGAAAGAACGCTTTCCTGTTCAAAGGCGTTCTAAGCTGTTACCAAGAGGAGATGTACCATTTCAAGTTGTGCACAGAATCAATGACATTGCCTACAAACTTGATTTGCCAGATGAGTATAATGTAAGTGCTACATTTAATGTTGCTGATCTAAGTCCGTTTAGTGCAGGTGACGAATTGAGGACAATTCCTTTTCAAGAGGAGGGGAATGATGAGCCCAAGGATAGCACGGGAGCTGGATCATGGAGTGAAAACTATGCAGATCCCATCCGGGTTCCAAGTGGTCTAATCACCCGAGCTAGAGCAAGGAAGATGAAGGAAGCACTTATGAGCATGGTCCACGAGCTGATGAATAAAGCTGACGCTTGGAGAAGCATTCAGGGAGATGAAGAGCACGAATGGAAAATAATGCTTAGCCAAGAAGAAGTGGAACCACACGTCTGAATTATTTCATGGCGTTTTATTATTATTATATTATTATTATTATTATTATTATTATTATTATTATTATTATTATTATTATTATTATTATTATTATTATTATTATTATTTATTTTGCATTGTTGAAGCCCATGGATTGTGGATAATTATTAGATTAGAGTTGGGCCTGCTAAGTGTGTTTTGGCTTGTTCTAGACTATTCTTTATTTTCGAAGTGGGCTTAGCCCGTTTGTGTTTTTTTTTGTTTAGGGTTGTTTTCCTCCTTTTTAAAGGAGTTAACGCTTTTGTTTGAGAGATTTGATTAATTACGAATTTGAGTGTTTGCTCCTTTAAGTTCTTAAGAACTTGTTGAACAGTTTTGAATTAATTTTAATTCATATTGTTCTTGACTTATCAATCAATTCTCCATCAATTGATTGTGGCGTCATTCGACTTATACCAATGTTTGAATCTTGTTATCAAGGGTTGGGTTGAGGTTTCCGCCTTCCATCTCAACGAAGTTTTCCAAGGTTCGAGTCTGTTTATAGACTACGGGTTGAGGATCCATCAAAGTGGTAGAAAAGACGATCCGAGATCGCATCAGAAATCAGGAAATAAAATCATTTGCTAAAAGGTGAGTTGAGATAAACGATAAAGCAGGTGTTAGGCCAAAAAAAACTTTTATGATGGATTTGGATGACGAGGGTAGGTTACGTAATGTATTTTGGGCAGATGCAAGAAGGCATGCAGTATATGAAGAATTTGATGATGCCATAACTTTTAACATAATGTATTTGACTAATAAGTACACCACGCCCTTCTCCCCTTTTAAAAGAATGAATGGTTGATCGGGTTGTACAATGAGAGGCATTGTTGGGTGCCTACATTTTTAAAAGGAACCTTTTAGGCTGAAATGTCCACAACGTAAGGAAGTGAGAGCATGAATTATTTTTTTGACGAGTATGTCAATTCTAGGACTACATTAAAGCAATTTGTTGAACAATATGAGAATGCGCTTTGAATTAAAGTTCAAAAAGTGGATAATCATGATATTAATTCATTTGACTCTTGGGTACCATGCATTACTCACTATGAAATGGAGAAACAATTCCAAGATATTTACACCACCACAAAATTTAAGGAATTTCAAATTGAGTTAGTGGATGAATTTTATGATGAAGCATCCTTCTTTAAAGATGAACGTGGCATTCAATTATTTGACGTTTCAGAAGAGATGGTTGGACATACAAAACGACAAAGAAATTTTAAGGTATTTTTTAAATAAAATGAATGCAACGTCAAATGTAATTGCTAACTTTTTGAATTTAGAGGTATCTTATGCATACATGCTCTCACTGTCTTAATAAAGGAAAAAGTCCAAAAAATACCAGATAAATACATTCTTCACCGTTGGAGAAAAGATATGAAGAGATGTCACACAAAGGTGAAAATAGTATATTATGATTGAACTGTAAACCATATAAATCAGCATTTTGACATGATGTGCAATGCCTTTTTTGAAGCTGCGGATTTAGCCTAAAAGTGAATATAAAACTAAGGTGGTTATGTGATGGATTAATGGGCTAGTAAATGAGCTAAAGAAAGGCAATGGAGCATGTGGAAATAATCAACCAACTCCATGTCTAATAAACCATGCCAGGATTAACCATCATCAATCAATGGCATAATTAATCGTACGAAAGAAAGTGTCATCGTTTGTAGTCCTTTGGCAATGCGAAGTAAAAGTCGACCCCTATTTAATAGGAAGCAAAATAAGGTGGAAAAGGCCGTGAGAAAGAAGAAAGAAAAGAAGATGAAAGAAAAAGAAAGGAAATCAATAAGTAACATGGATATCATTAATTTGGGAAAGGTTTGCATTACTTCATTGTATAAAAATATTTTTTTAACTTTAATTTTGTGTATTTTGAAAGTTTGTTTGAATGTTGACTAAATGACATTGAATATTTATAGGCTTCAAAAGTTAATGTGCAAGCTTCTCTAGTTATAAATGCAGATTTTCAACCTTCTCATGCTATGGATGCGGATTTTCTAGTATGTGTTTTTTTTTTTGCTTTTATACACTGCAGTTTTACATTCGTTTGATTGTACTATCAACATGAAAATAAATATTTGTAGGCTTTGAAATTTGATATACAAGAATTTGAAACTATAAATGAAGATTTTCAAGCTTCTCAAGCGATGATTGCAAGTTTTCAAGTATGTATTCTAGGTCTGCCGCACATTTTAGAACACTGATCGAAACATAGCCGAAAAGGTTGGTTCAGGTTTAGGTTTAAAACTTTTACAAACCGAAACTGAACTGAACTGAAACCTAAATTTTCACATTTGGTTTGGGTTTGAGTCTCCTTTATTCCTACTCCGACTGAAACTAAAAGTATTCATGTGAAATGAGAAAATCGTTACAATCCTAGGGGCTAGGCGAGTATATGTTGAAGTTAGGTAAATTCAAATATTCAAGGATCATTCCAAAAATTGATAGATCATTAGAAATTTGCCTTCTAATACCTCTTTTAAGAACTTTAAGGCCCTTGAGGATATTGTTCCAAATCCATGAAAGTTGAGAACATTTAGTAGCTTCAAGTAAAGAGCAATGCGAGAAGTATATCGCTTTGAGAATTGACCCGCATAACAACTAGGGGGAACGAAGTAACCTTCACTTTTGCTTGGCTAAAAGCGCCAGATTAAAGGCTCTAAGATTGCAAAATCACATTCCCCTTTCCCATTTAGGAGTTGCCACCACCTCGTGGGTCTTTTTATCGGATAACTACATCCTCGAGCTCGAGGTTTTAATTTCTTCAAGGGAGTACTCCAACTTATTTCAATGAATCTGGCACTTGTCACCACCTCCCCATCAAAACCTTATGAACACGCGAATAGCCTCACAATCACCCATGTTATTATCTTGGTTCTAATATAATACTAAACAAATCTAAAATTTTGTTTAAATAAGTCCATCCATCTCAAATTAAGAGATGATTATTCTTTCTTTCTTTTTTTTTTAACAAATCAAACTTCTAGTTTACTTTTCAAAATTTAATTAAGACATCAATATCAAACCTCATAGCGTGAAACAATTTTGTTTTAAAATAATTGATTGTGATCAAATTAATATATTTTAAAAAAATGTGAAAATCAAAAAATAAGACATATATAATAAGGGGTAATGTTTTTGAATATTAAAAATATATAAAAGATAAAGAATTGTATAATTTAAATTTAAGATACTTATTGAATTATTAATAGTGATTTTTGACACAGATTACAACATAATATTTTATAATACAAGACAATAATTTTTAATAAATAAAAGATAAAAATTTATAATATTAAATTAAAATTTAATATATTTTTTAAATAATTAATGATTTGACACTTTGACATAGATTTTGACCTAGTATTAAGGGGGGGTGTATTCAATTCAGATTTTAAAAGATTTTAACTTACTTTTTAAAATCCGTGAATTCTGTAAGTCTATGGATTGTTTTAAATCCTTATAGAATCTGACAGATTTTAATGCATGGATTCTTTTGGATTTTAGCAGATTTTAATAAGTCCATGGATTTCTGCAGATTTTAATAAGTTTATGAATTACTGCAGATTTTAATAAGTTCATCAAAAAAAAAAAAATCAAAAGACAAAAGACAAAAGACAAACAATAAAATAAATTAATTAAGAGTTTAAATTAACATTATCAAAATCCACGTTTGAACCAAATTGAGTACTTAAAATTTTGATTACAATAAAAAATTAAAGGAATTTTGATTATAATAAAAAAAATTAAAGGATAAATAATAAAAGAATTTTGATTACAAAGTGAATAAGAATTATAACATTGTTATTCCAATGTATATCTATTAATTTAAAATTCACGTTTGAACCAAATTTAGTACTTAAAGTTTTTTAGATTTTGGTCATATTACTATCTAGAGTATTATAAAAGTGTAATAATGCATACTGTGTTAGTCCATGAAATGAATTATCAAAAAAAAATATGTTATGTCCCTAACTTTCGTTTATAGTAAAAAATTAATAGTTATTACAAAATAAGTTAATTGAATTTTAATTTTGTAAACCGATTTTATCTATGAATGATTTTATGTCCCCACAAAATTTAGACTTCTCACCCCACTAGTATTTTTTAATAAAATTGACAGGAATTGTTTTTAAAAATTTGAACGACAATTAGCGGTTTAATCATTTAAAATTATGTTAATGCGTGATAACCACATTATTAGTAAAAGAGAAAATAAAGACTTTATAGGAATGAATAAAAAATTAATGTGTTCATCACATAATAAGAAATTTGGATTTTGAAAGACAGGAGGAGGAGGGGGAGGGGGAGGGGCAAGGGGGGAGAGAGAGAGAATGTTGAGTAAAGTTCTTAAAGGAATTAGAAATCCATCTGAAATCTCTCGGTAAGTGAAGAAGATTTCAAGATGAATTTTTATGTAAAAAAAAAGTTTTACAATCCATCAAAATCCTATCAATAATTAAAATCCTACTAAGTCATTAGAGTTTTGAATACCATAAGTTTTAGATGGATTTTTTAAAATCTCAATTGAATATATCATGATTTTAAAAGACTTTTTAAAATCTCAATTAAATATATCATGATTTAAAAAAAATCTCAATTAAATATTCATGAACTTTAAAAGTTCATAAAAATCTTATAAATTCTAAATCCAATATACCCCACAAGTAAGTGAAGGCCAAAAATGACAATCACCAGAAAACAAAATAATTAATCTCCCTCCTCCCCTTACCTTCTAGTTTCTACCCCCAATCTCCTAGTAACTTCCGTTTCTCTTCCCCTCTGCAAAACCCCAAAAACCTCCAACCCCCTTTTTCCGAGAAAAAAAACAATGACTTTCCCAGACCCCAAACACCCTAAAAAATCCCCTTTCCCCTTCCCCAACCCCCCACAATTCAACCTCCAACAAGCCTTCACCAATCTCCAAACCCATGCCCAATCAGCCCTCTCAAACCTCCAACACAATTTCTTGAACTTGGGACTTCAACTGGGTCCGATTCGTTCTTGCGAAAATCGTGTGGGGTTTGCCAGAATATCCGAGCAGAAAGGGCCCCGGAGCGGGCCCATGCCGACGGAGGCGATTCGAGAACGGCTGGCGGGCGTGCCGGTTTACGCATTGAGCAATTCGGACGAGGAATTCGTGTTGATTACGGGGGAGACTACGAGGAAATCACTTGGGTTGTTTTGTTTTAGAGAAGAGGATGCCAAGGTACTTCTTCAACATATGAAAGAAATGGAGCCTTCTATGGGGGAGGGTTCTAAAGTTGTACCAGTAGCTCTCAACAAGGTACCTTTTGCTTTTGTAAGGGTGATGATAAATAGCACGCGTAAAGTGTAGCCTCACCACCGCATGTACTACCACATAAGCATGATGTACAACCACCCCTATGCATACGTGTAGGTGAGGCTACACTTTAGGGTGCCCTTAATATTACCCTTTTGTACTCTCCTTTTGTTCTTTTTAATTTTGTTGAGGACGCTTTTGGTTGCGTAAATTGGGTAGTTATAAGATCGAGAAATGCTAGACACAAAAAACACACTTGGCACTGATTGTGGAGTAATTTTTTTTGTGTATTTAGCATTTATGTAAAAAGATTACTTCACTTCAGTTAATGAATTGCAAATTTGTGCATTTATAGATGATTTGATTATAATTTGATGGAGTGGTTGGAAGATTTAAATGAGAAATTTCAAATGTTTATAATAAAAACATGTTCTGAACTCCTTTATGTTATTTAAAATCTTGTTTAGAGGCATCAATATCAAGTTTAATCAGTAGATCTTTGAGAAGCATGGAATTGGAGTGAATTCCTGAGCCTTAAAATTTGGCAATTTCAAGTTTTACTTGAAAGGACTTAATTTGGGTTTTCAATTTTCATAAATCAACTTGAATTATTATTTTTACGTTTGTTCAATTTTCACAACCAAACATAAATAAATGTAAAAATCGCAAATTGCCTAATTAACTAATTTACAATTTAAGGTACAACCAAACGGGGAAGAGTAATAATGGGCTACAAAAATGAGTGTAAATCTCTGTCAACTGTCCATCTAGGGATTTGAAAGTCCCCTGATGGGTTTTGAATCTGTGGGTTTGAGCCTGCATCTCTAAAATACTCCTTTTTTTAATACGCGGTGAACTCGCCTCTTCAATTTCGAACCCACAACCTCTCACTTAAGAGAGGGGTGCACTTACCGATGAGCTAGAAACTACTGTAATAAGATCGGTTCTTTGTTAAGGTCCCATTTGGTTGTCCCTCAACTATAACTGCTTGAAGTTAGAGAATTCGTGAAGCTGAATACACCACATAGATTTTATAGAAATGCACAGATACAAATTCATCAATTTTTAATGAACAAACACACACACATACAAGACCTTTTATGCAACCAAATGCGCCCTAGTTGTGCTTTTTCAGTATTTGCTTGGTGAGAGTAATTATTAATCAAAGATTGGTTAAGCGTAAATGGTGATTCCTTTGGCAGATTTTTGACCTTAAAATTGACGGAGTGGCCTTCAGATTTATTCCAGAGCCGACTCAAATAAAGCATGCACTTGAGGTGAGTTATTTCATAACGCAACAGGATTAAATGATTAATCATGGCTATTTCATAATACTCGTCATTTTCAATAAATTTTACTTCATTGTTTGTAGTTATGGAGTCATCTTGTGAATTTTGATTTACAAAATACTGCATTAGTCATGGTCATAGTTAGTTTTATTCATTTTACGTCCTCCATCCCGAGTTAAGAGTCATAGTTACCTTTCCGGAACGACCCAAATAAGATTCACGTTTCCTTTTCGAGATATAATCGATGTATCAAATCTCATGATAGTGTTTAAGTTTTATTTTTGATCATCGATTATGTTGAAATTATTGTCTTCTTGAAATGTATGAGTCAAATATTGACTCTTACTTTAGGGCAGAGATTGTACTTAAATTCATAAATTGAAAATAAAATGGAAGTAATATTCTCTTCCTCTCTTCTGTTCTCAGAAAAGCAATGCACTTGGGTGTTGTTTGGTTTGAGCTTTTGTGCATTCTTGGAATCATATGCTGGTAATTCCACACATAAATCTTGAGTTTTAGCAAAGTCGTTGGCATTATGTGATCCAAACTCTTATGAACTTATATGTGAATTTACCAATTAAGAATTCCTGAAAAGCAAAAAAAACTAGAACCAAACGAACACTTAAGGCGACTAATCTTTTTCTTACATGCATATTGCGGAAATTGGAAAGATTTAGTGGACAGCTAACTAGTTGGGATTTTACTCAATTTTATTTAGGACATAATTAATCGTATTTTGAGAGATGGAGGCTGTTTCATATTTGTTCTTTTATCCGATAGAGTTAGTAGCTCCAAAGCACGAATGCTCTGTTGGGTCGCTGTATCCATATCAGATATGTACTCTGCATCGATACTCCGCTGGTACGGCTGGGATACTCCAATACAACTAAGATACTCCGCCAATACGGCAAGGATATTCCAATAAAAAGATACACCGCCAATATGGCAAGGTTATGACATGGAATATTTAAAAATATATATACAGTGAGTCTATAAAGTGGAACACTCCCTCGCGCAATTCTTGTAGGACATATATGCTATATGAGTAACCAAACAACCCCAGCACCACTACTTAAAAGCATAAAAAAGTAAATGGGGTCAACACACAGATCAGAAAAGACCGACTCTCTCTCTCTCTACACGGCAATCCCCTCTCTCACCCATACCTCAGCACCGACCAACGCTCTCCTTCTTACTTCAACCACTGCACTGATAACACTCCAAAAAAGGTTGCACGAATAAGCTGTCTTTCATTCATGCGCATCATTTTAATAACAACAGCACTTCAAAAATCCCCAAAAAATTTCATATAAAACCTAGAAACGGAGATCCAAATTAGAAAAAAGGTCTTTATTTTAGCAATCTCACTTGCATCAACACTGGTACTCTTGGTCATGTTTGTATCTACATATATCTACAGAAAGTAAAGAAGGCCATGATGAGCAAATAGGTAATATCTAAACCAACATTTCATCACCCACCATGCAAGATGGAGAAATCAGTGAGAGCTCGTGAAGCCATCGGTGCTGGAGTCACAATGGGGATGGTCAATGGTAGAGAGAGAGGATATCAATGGGAAGGTAATCGTCAATCTAAACAATTAGGGGTTTCTTGATTCAAGTTAAACATGGGAATTGTGAGAATGCTGGAATGGATGGAGAAATTGCCGTTGCCGTGGGATCAGACTTTGGTACGGGGGGGGGGGGGAGAGAGTTGCCTGTGTGTCTATTATGTTGTGAGTTGGTGGCTGGTGCAGGACGAGGGAGTCCGGTGGCAAAGAAGGAGCAGGAGGAGGGAGAGTGAGAGGGTTAGATTTTTGACTTTTGGGGGGGGGGGGGAGACTGTCTACGATAGAGAGATAAGAGACTGATTTGGGGAAATTGCTTTTAATTTTTTTTTTTAAGTGGGCAACTGTGTTTGGCAACACAAATAGCCGTGCGGGAGTCCCTCTTAATAGCCGGACTGTATATATAAGTTAAAAAAAAAAAGCGGCTACTCTACGATAATGAAAATTCCATTTGAAATAAAAATCTTTCAATACATTCTAGGAATTTTCTCCATTCACTATCTCTTTTCATCAATCAAATATGTCTCTCCCTCGATTCGCGTCACCTCAAATAAGGTCATACTGCTATTCATAGATTTTTGGTTTTAGATTCATGCATATTGCAAATACTATTAATATTAAAATTATAAACTAGATATATATTTTTTTTTTGATAAAAAACAAAGCTTATATATTGATTGGAAAAATCAGATACAAGCAAAGGTGCTGGATGCGGATGAGAAATCCACTACCAAGCACACCAGAAAATAAAACAAAAACAAAAAGGAACAGGAACAGTTCCATCCTCGATCACAAAACAAACAAAAAGAACCCTACTACAAATTATAATATATATAAACTATATATATACACGTTATAATATATTTTAATTTTCTGTTCCGTATCCTTTCCTTATAGTATATTAAATTTTTAGAGATTTCTCGTTTCCCCTATGTCGGTGCACTATCGTATCATATACCTATCTCTGTATCTGTGCTTCCTTGGGTAGTAGTTTAGATTAGGCTTATCTTTGTTCTTCATCTTTATTTAGTTTAGTTGCCTATATAATCAAGGATCTTGTACTGAAAAAGGCAGATTGAGTGATTGGTAAGCTGAAATACCTTGCTCAATTTTTTTCCGTTTCTGTCCTCTTGTTTTTCTCTTTGGTACTGTATCAGCAGGAACATTATTACCCCTTTTTTTGTTTAACATTTTTAAACAATCCTTTTTGGCTTGATTTCTCTATTATTGCTTGAACCATATGACGAGAGCATGCTGATAATAGAGAGTGCGAGACCTTAGATTAGATTGTTTGCATGACGGAGTTTAAGGATATTTAAGCATATGTTTGGCTATGTCGATAAGGGAACCTATGCCTTAGCTATATGGTGTGGTAATAGTCGTAAAATTGAATCTTTTGTTAAAATGTAATAGATGATAATGTGCAATACAATTTAAGTTGGAAATAAAGGGGTTGGGGGGCTTGAGCATGCGACCTCGTGTAATTCTCCTCTATATGATGAACAAACACCTAACCACCATAACACTAAGTGTTTGTTCGGTTTGAGTTTTTGTTCGTTGTTGGAGGATGAAATGATAATTTCACCTAGAAAATTTGAGCCTCATCAACTTATGATTAAACCTCTTGATGAAAACTATAAGAGACTCCAAGAGTGAATATACCAATTTAGGATTCCTGGAAACAACAAAAACTTGAACCAAACAAACAACAATTGTCCGTTTGATTGCAAAGTTGGAAAATCATGAACACCTAGCGAAAGTAACATCTCCATCTCCATCCCCATCTTTGACTTTTCCTTATTTTTTAAGGAAAAAATTCCTTACCCACCAGCCAAAGAGTTGGATTCCATGGAAAATCGAAAAGGTAGTAGAACTTCTTAGTAAATTACCCATATTATTTTCCAATTTCTCAAAAAAATTAGTGGTTTTTAATTCATTTTCCGTCTTTGCAATAACCACCCTAAGAGTCGAAGAAACTACCAATCTCAGCCTTTTGCTTATGAGGAATAGGGTAAGGCCTTTAACCATTTAATCCTGTTTGATTTAGGACTCTCAGCTGTCGTCTTATCTGTCTTTAAATGCAAGTAGAAAGTAGATATGCTAAATCATAGTATTACCCACTAAAAAAAATATTAATATACAAAAAATAAATATATAATGGAAGAAAATGAAATTAAACAAATATACGGAGCTCAAGACTGACACTCCGGCCTAGCTAGTAGCACAAACCGTTCCAACTAGTTGGGATACTAACTCTGGCACATTCAATGTGTGTGAAATGTTTTCGCTGCTAGTTCTTTGTACTATATATATTTTTCATTTTAAGTACCCCTTAATATCAAGTATTTTAGTTTGGTTGAATGTTTGAAGCATACGCGTATATTTTTAAAGGTCATGGGTTCAATCTTGTCAAGGAGTATTTATTGTTCTAAAGGAACGAAGGGTATTTTAGTAATTTCAGGCGCACGCCAAAATAATTGCCAAGTGCCACTCACATTTCAGCTTATTTTTTCTGCGGTGAATTCTTCCCCAAAAAGTCTGTTTATTTTCTTGTTCCTTGGAAACCCGCAGACAGAAAATCCTGATTTATTTGCAAATTTACGTACATCGTTTAATGTGATATTTGTTTTACTTTTTTTGAAGGAGCAAAAAAGGGCTGGTCTTTCTGATTACAGTTTTTCTGGGATTCCAGTTTTCCAGGTTCTTTTCTTCTCAATTATTTTCTACAGCAATAATAGTAACTTGTGAACTATATTTATGTTGCAAGTAACTAGCGTAATTAATATGCAAGATATCTTTCAACCTGGTAACATGAAAACATTAACACAGATATGTGCATTATGAGTTGGACCAAATGGATTTTGAGAAATTTATATGTTGAAGCATTTTTTAGTGACTGTTATTATAATCATATCTCTGCAAGTGAAATGGTGCTTTGCCCATCAACTTGGAGTTTTGACCGATACTGTTACAAAAATGTAAAAAAACAGCTCATCGTGTCATGATTTTGTAATATTAGTCTATAGCTCCTGACTAGGAAATTGCTAGTTCTGATCTCGGTGTATTCTTCTACAACAAAAGCAGGTGCCAAAAAAAATTCTATTTTTTTTAGTCCTAGTGGTTTTGTGTTTATCAATTTATTTACTGGCTTTAACTTTACCCCCAATGTTTAATGTGAAATTAGACTTACCTCATGCATGTGGGGCAATTTTGAAGTATTACGTAAAAGGTCTTTTTTTGGGGGGGGGGGGGGGGGGACAGGAATTTCTAATTTTATTAATGTAATCCTTTGACTTACCCACCGTTTTTGTGTAACTCTTTGAGATTCCCCTGCATGTTGGGGGCAAAGTATAATGATTATGGAAATTGGGTATTTTTTTTTCTTTTCGGGGGGGGGGGGGGGGGGGGTGGGGGGGGGGGGGGGGGGGGGGGGGGGGTAAGTCTATTTTCACATATAAAATGGGGGTAAAGTCAGAACTAAAGCCCAAGGATGATAATTAAGCATATTATAGAAGACAGCGGCCCTCAAGTTTGGAGCATCAACTCATAGTAAGTAGTAACACAAGAATTTATCTATACTATATATAAAGCGGGAGTATGGGGTTTGGGTGGGTCCATGAAATTACCGTTATTAGCACCATAAATTACTATAAACTAATGCTAAAGTTGGAACTTGAACCCATGACCTTAAGCATGAAAATGACATTTAATGACCACTTGGCCAAATGTCATCGAATGTTCTTAATGTGAGGAATACTAAGTATTATATTGCACGCACGTAGAGTTTGAGTAAGCGAAACCAAATTATCTCTCTTCTTGGTATCGCAGGAGGTTTCAAAAAAAACCTAGCCCTAGCCCCTCCCACCACCCTTAAACAAAGCTAAGTTACTAGGAGTATAAGGCTCCGCAATTTTTTATTCATTGCATAATCATTTGTGCATTGCATAACTAATTTGGTAGGATTAATCAGTTTGCAAAATCTTGATATGCTTATTTATGCAATAAGAATGTTAATGTGATCTCAAGTGTCATCCACACCCAGGTATGACCATAAACACAAAAATACAAATCAAACGGGCTAGGCCATGTTTAATCGAACTAATTAAACATTGGATGTTCTTGGCAAACCTCCTTGTGGGATTTTGAGAATGGGCTTTCAACTAAGATCTCTGCACCTAGCACAAATGCGGTTGAGGTTAGCCTTTTGGTGGTTGAAGTTAAGTTCCTGATCCCGTTAATGCGCAGAGAGCCTTGCTTCTTAAATAGGTCTGGCCCTGAGAAATATACGAATATAGGAACCTGTTTGTAAATTGATATCGGGGGCATTTTTCCATACACAAGACACATCTTGGGCCCTTACTCTTAATGCATTGTATAAAATATTGGGCTCCTTGCATAAGTTACAAAATCTTTACCAAGCCCGGTGTGGTCGCCTTCCCTGCACACCCTTAGGGCCAGCCATGCTTCTTATACTTGAAATAGAATGATGCTTAATGGATGGAATGATAAGGAATGTGATCAGAGAAAGTGGTTCGTTTAAGAAGTATTTGTGAAAGGGCTTTTGGGTAATAATCAATGTAATTAAGGAAATTGGGATTATTTTAATTTTTGATAGGAAACAAAGCGATATTATTAATTGAACAAAAAGATTACAAAGTTAAGAGAATTCACTCTATAGTGGATAAGGCATCCACTGAAGCAACAAAAACATCACAGAGAAAAATAAAGCGTCTAACAAGAACGCCCAACTAAAGCTCTAAAAAGCTATTGCTATCCAAAGCAAAAAGAAAACGCTCTGAACTATCGAATAAATTGGAAGCTCTAGCCCATAAAGCAATAAGGAATCGAGTGTGGTCCCAGTTTTCCCCTGCTCTGCTGCTTCTATATTCAAAGACCCTTTTGTTTCTCTCCATCCATATCAGCCATGCTAATGCTAACAAGGCAAACCTCCAAATGATTTTAATCCACTTGCTATTATGGGATAAGTTCCATCTAATTATAATGAAATCAACCCATTTCTTAGGAAGGCATCCCACAACACCAAACAGCTCAAATAAAATTTCCCATACTTTACTGACAAAGTTGCAATGAAGAAGAATGTAATCTATATTTTCTTCATCACTTTTGCATAGTGCACACCTTGAGGGAGACAAGGATATAAAAGGCCTTCTCTGTTGAATTAGGTCACATGTATTCACTTTCCCCAGAGCAGCGAGCCAAGCAAAGACCTTAATTTTGGAGGGCACACCACTTTTCCAAATGAATTTAGATTGACGGAAAAGAGGTTCCGAATGGGATTGTAAAAGAGACTCAAAATAGGAAGTGCACGAGAACTCACCCGAAGGCTGACCCACCCAAACCCTTTTGTCCGGAGAATTGGAGTTTAGAGGCACACTGTTGATAATGTCCAACAATGATATGAACTCCTCACATTCCCTGTCATTAAAATTTCTAGAGAAGTTTAAATCCCATGATGATGTAAGCTGAGATGACCGGGAAAGGATTGATTGAACAGTCATGTTGTGATTATGTGATAACCGATATAGACGAGGAAATGACTCTTTTAACGGATAATTATCCATCCATGAGTCTTCCCAAAAACGGACTTTATCTCCTTTTCCAACAACTAATTTTATACTTTCCATAAATCTATTCCACCCTTTCGCCATAGATTGCCATGGAGAGCGAAGGGAGGCTTTGATGTCCACTTTAGCATCCCACCCATTTGGGTGGAGACCATGTTTACTCACAATGATAGCATGCCAGAGTGAGCCTCTTTCTAGTGGAAACCTCCACAGCCATTTACTGAGCAAGGCCAAGTTTCTATTGATAATACTCCCCAGTCCAAGATCCCCGTGTTTTTTTGATTTTGTTACCGTCTCCCATTTAACTAAGTGATCCCGTTTTCCTTCCCCCTTCCCTTCCCAAAAGAAATCCCTCATTAGTTTCTCTAATCTCCAATGTTCTAAAAATCGCTAGGCGTTCCTAGGTCGGCGAGGGGGGGCCTAGCGCCTACGAGATTAGTCGGGGATTAATCGGTCAAACGAGTTTTTATTAAAAATATTATTTTAAATAACATAATACTAACAAAACATAATATACCTTTGAAATTAACATTAATATTCCAATAAAACATGCATTCCAAAAACAAAATAAACAAGATCAAACAATCAAACCCAAGTGAACATCCCAAAGAGAGGAGGAGATGGAGATTGGAGATCGAGAGAAGAAGGATGAGGAGAACGGAATTAGGTCGATTGAAAGAGGGCTAGCTAATAAACGTGGTTTTTTTTTTTTTTTTTTTACATGAAACTACATTGTTTTGAAGGAAAAAAAAAAGAGGGAAAAATCCCGCCTAGCCCGCCTAATTGGCGCCTAGCCCGCCTAATCGGCACCTAATCACCCTGGCGCCTAAACACAAAGGATTAGGCCTAGGCCGGGCGGGGAGGCAACGATTTCCGCCTAGGCCCCACCTAGGCCCGATTTTTAGAACAATGCTAATCTCAAAGCTGGTTGAGTTGGAATTTTAAAGATTGACAAGAAATATATGGGAATACTTTCCAAAACTGATTGAGTCAAAACCAGCCTACCCCCCTAGAGAGGCACCCTTTATGCCACCCCTCTAACCTTTTTGCCACACTCTCTATAACTGGGTGCCAAAAAGAGACGCTTCCCAGATTACCGCCTAAAGGCAAACCTAGGTAGTTTAAGGGTCGTTTTGGTCAATTTCAATTTATAAGGGTTCTGATAATATTTTGGTAGTATTAGTAGTGGAGTTATAAAAGGTATATTAGTAGTAGTAGAATTAGCGTTTTATTCTCATATAAATATATGATGTAATCACTCTTACCAAAGCGGACAGGAATGAATAATAATTGAGTGTTTTTTAGAATTAGTTTCTTTCATTTAATTCTTGAAAATTTCCTCATCTATAATTTCCGATCTACATCTTCAGAACAATTATACATTCTTCTTCTTGATTCATCGTCAATCTAGTGTTAGGTAGATCTCTTCATTACTGCCCTGCATCATGGAGTCTTACTGGAAATGTAGGTATGGTAGTTAGATTGGGTAACTTGAGCGAAAAGCTTTCCGTGTATTCTTTAGACTTGTATTTGATTAGATTACATGGAAAAAGAATCTCTGTCCATGGAATTGTTTTACATGGAAAACAATACTTAGGATGGAGGTGGTTTTCGAATAACATGGGAAATGAGAAAATTAGTCTAAAACAAGTTGTACCATAGAAATTGACTCCATGGAAAATTAAGTAATTAAACACCACCAAAGATAAATTTTTTGATATCTGTACCATTTTCAACTGAAAGAAGTGCAATCGAATAGACCTTATCAACTCACTAAAAATGGATTTTTGATGTTCAATATTGATCTCAACTCGATCACTTGTGCTTGTGAACATGAGAGTTCTAATTAAATACAAAATACGTAACATATATATCCTCTCTTTTCATTCAAATTTCGTGTTTGTTATTGCAGTCAAGGAGCTTGGTACTAAAGAGAAAACAGAAGGGGTACCGTCCTGTTTTCTTTAGGAAGGTTAGTTGAGATTTTACTATTATACATAATAACGTTAATATATCATACATTCGTTGTTTTGATTCTTTGTGTGATCATTTAGGAGGATTTGGACAAGACACTAGCAAACGCATCTGTTAACCAAAATCGTTTGAATCCGGCCTTGAGAGAGGGAGATATTCAGGTATGGCGTTTGTGGTATACATGCTTCAAATGATTGTACATACTGTTTAAAAAGAAGTACATTTGGTGGTACAGACTACAATGTAATTTTTGGGCGCCATTAGCAGCCACCACCATAATGTCTCTGCTTCATTTCATTTGCTTCAGAAGAACAATATTACGTACACGCTTAAAATGTTTGTACATCATGTTTAAAATTTAGTACATTTGGTGGTACAGTGTAAAATTTCTGGTGCCCTTGGTAGTCACCTCCTCAATGTGCACGAGTAATTTTTTCTCTTTTTGTTTGCTTCAAAAGAAATATTTTGCTTCCGCACTGCAGGTTGGTGTTCTTGAAGATATAATTCGAGAGATGAAGGTCAGTATAATTTCTTCTCTTGTTTCTTGTTATAGTTAAGACGAGGGCTTGAAAAAAATTGGGAACAGTGAAATTTGGCCCCATGAACCATTCAAAAAGCATCTTAAATCTAAGCCACACAATTTTTTATCCCTTATACATTTTTAAGATTCAAAAACTGTTGCTCCCTATTATATAAATTTAAATTTTCTTTAACGTCATTTGTGGTTTTAACTTTTTATATTATGTGCATGATCTTGGTATTTGCATATAAATTATATGGAAATAATGTTGCAGTGCGGTTCATCTACATCAAATTGGCAAGATGTTGTTTTTATCCCTCCGGGTTATGAGGTTTCAACCGACCCGTCAAAGCCATCAGTAGTTCCAAAATATAGGTAAGTAAGTAATTGCATCTCTAATTTTGATGACTTGTTTAGTTTGTTCTGGGAGTTGTTTCTCTAATCTTAAGATATCATAGCCTCCATTGGCCCAGTTATCCTCCAATTTACGAACTGGGTCATTTAAAATTGTGTAATTTATGAATTATCTAACTATTAGTGTTTAGTTGCAAAACAAACAAATATATGTAAAGCTATTAAGTTAATTTCCAAGACAATAAATATGACAACTTAAAGACAAAATAACATAATTTTTTTTTTGTTAACATGGACATGTTTGCAATTTGTCAATTTATAATGAACTAATTCATAAATTAGCCAATGCATGCAACCAAAGGGGCCCTTGTTCGCGATATCCGGGTATTCTAACATATAAAATTGGTATTTATGAAACCTGTTTGTCAAGGTATAAGTACAATATTAGTATCAAGTATTTTTTTTTTTTAAAAAATTTGTGAAAGAGACCATATAATAGAAATAACAGGCAACGAAATATTTACAATTTTCTTTCACTTGTGCAGGTAAAGTGAGAGTGGGTGAAGAAGAAATCTACAAAAAGTGATTTGGTGAAAGAGAAAGGATGAGTGGTGCAAGTGAATTTTTTTGTATCTTAAGAATGTGAGAGCTGTTTGCATATGTATTTTTATAAACTTCTTGTATCTTCTTGAGCTTTATCTACTTTTAGTTTAATGGAGGAATGAATTATTACTCTCTTTGTCTCAGATTAAATTTTGGGGTCTCTCGCACTTTTGGTGTAGATAGGATGTCAAAGTGAATATTTTTGTTATCTCGACGCTTTGATGGCCTACTATTGAATGGAGAAATTTACTCCCAGTTGCTGATTTTTTTTTTGCTGCATTTTGCGTTTAGAACAGACAATAATTGCTTTGTGCTGTGCTAACCTTTTGTTTTGTTTGGTTCTTAGGATGACAATAATTCTTTTACACCTAGAAGGGGTTAGTCTAGTTGGTAAGAAACGTGCTCCGTCCCTTTGATAACAGGGTTCCCCCTTTTAAACTTCTGAACTGCAGCTTTGAAACCCTAGCTTGAAACCCTAGCCTTAGGTGTACGAGAGAACCAAAAGCAGTGGAGCCACTAATAATTGGCTCGCAGCGATCAGACGAGATACTCTCAGACATTCCATCAAGTTTATTTTGTGATTTAAGTGCATTTGCAAAAAGTCGCTCTATCCCAATTTTCACAAGAGAGAATCTGGGTCCATATTATTCCCGGTATCAAACCTGTCGCTTCTTACACTATCTTGATGAGGATGATCAAGCTTTTCTCGATCCCCTTTCTATGTCCATCCCTTGGAGCCATGACAAAAAGATATATATGTAGTACGTCATCATCTTGAATTCCTATTTTGGCGTAGTACGTACTTGTAGTTTTCTCAAGTATTTGTTCTTGTTCAATCCATCCACTAGTTAATTACTTTGTCAAAGTTTTGACATTTGATTCCTTGCAAGACCATTGCTACCGTGTTGCTATGGGACAATGTTACGACGAATATGCTACTGACTATGAGGCTGTAGTAACGCTGAATCTGGTGATTATGCGCATGCTAATGATTACAAAAACCAATTCGTGGTAGATGCTAGTTTAAAACTGGGCATAGCTTGAATTCCTACTCTACTTTTGTGCTGCCCTCAGGAAGAGCTTGTGGTCAATGGACTACTGAATTGGACGGTCCATGGCTTGACATATGAATTTTCCCCAACCCGAAAGGTCGTAAGGTTTGACCCGTGGGCAAATAAGTTCGATAATTTTCCTTGACCACAATCCATGTTTGCGAATGTAAACGTGATTGTTGACCTTGGAGTTCTAGGAGGATAACTTTGCATGGCGTGTGAGGATAATGAAAAACAATTTGCGACCGAAGGAGGGGATGTTGAGATTTTGACAATGAAAGAATACGGGGCGGTGGAATCTTGAACTAGTATGCTTGTCTTATTACAAAAGATGGCGAAGTTATGCTAATATTGACGAATTTGTTGAACCATGCCAAGAAACTATTTGCGCACAATCAGAACAAAGTTACAGAGGACGACTTCTGGAATCCCTTTTGTTGAAGGAGTTTCGTTAGTGGAAATTTAGTCTCGCCTGATCCAATACAACCTGGCAAGCTCGGGAGAATAGTAGAGTTCGGAATCTGATTCTAACTAATAGTTTTGTCTTTGCGATATTTTGTGAATTGTATTTTCTTTCGCAAAACTTGCTATAACCCTTTTATTAATTATTCACAAAATAGAAAGGCTTAAATTAAGTACGATACTAGATTTATGCGACACGAATATCTCATTGTGTTTTGCAATATTGATCAGTGTAACCTAATCTTTGATGGTACAATTGATTGTTTCCATAATTGTTTCGGCAATTGTGTTGCTCAATTGCTCCTGTAAATTATATTAGCCATCATTTGCATAACCAAGATGACAGATTTAGTGGAGTTTCTGTGGAAAAGTTCCGCTATTTTGAATAAAACAATTGCAGAACAAAGATAAATCTTCCAAATTACAGACAATTAAGTCTGATTTATGGGATAAATGAGTGACAGGAGAGTTCAAATATTGCACCAATTCCGGACGTGCAACAGCCAAATCTATACACCACCAGAGATTTGATAACCATGTTATCAAGATCAGTTCTTTGGAGACCCAATTTTCGGATATACTTTGACGACAATAATATTTGCATTGGTCAACAATGAACTTTTGTTAATTTTTTTAAATTATACTCTTGATGGGCCCAGTTTACTAATCAATGTACAAGTGACATGTCACTGTATCTCTTAACTATGTCCCCAATTGAAGTCTATGTAGAATTATTCGATTAATAGATTGTCGACGAAGCTTGGGATACATGTCTTGTCAATGATGATTAGATTACTTGCTAGAGTAATCACCCCAAACAGACCCTTAATGGTGGATATTCAGAGTGCTTCCCCATTGTGCTAAACTGGTTCTATCATATGTATACTGTTTCAAATTGTTCTTGTTTTTGGATTGAAAATCACAAGTTCACAATTCTTATTTTACCAAGGAGTTAGCTGCATAAAGTTGAAGGAAATTCCTTCTTTATACATATAATACATTGACTTCATGAGAAACTAAGAAGGCTAAATGATGAAGCCAAAAAGCAATACCCAACCGGGAAAGAACATAGAAAGAAAGAAAGAAAAAAAAATAACCAGAAGCAGAGGAAGCAAAGATACTGTTTTTTGTGCGAGACTGAGAGTATGGGGTGCATAACTCTTTACTAAGGTCGACCCTTACCGTCACATGTACTACAATGTAAACCCAATGTACAACTATCATAATGCATGCATGTGATGGTGAGAATAAAAGTTAATGAAGCCCTTATCATACCCTTTCATCTATATGTTCTTACGCCTTTAATTTCTTCTGTCCTACATTAAGAATTCATATTTGATTTTCACGTTAAAAACTCTCCAATATTTAGATTTCTTACCTATGGATTTCCTGTTTTACTGAACAAAAAGGCTAAGAGTATTGAAAAGAATTATAGAACTAATAGATACAGACTTGAAATTAAAGAAAATACCCAGCCTTAATGCTTGCAAAATACATATTCCTTCCGTCCAAATTAAGATTTTGTTATTCTTTGATTAGGATGAAATTAGTGCATTCGTACTTAAAAGAAGAAAAAAACCTTCAAATTTTAATACAAGCGATACATCACAAGTTGAAAGGAAAGGAGTAAATAGGACTTGAATGGTTGAACCTGGATCTTTTAATGTATAGGAGTATTTGATAACTACCTCATCATGCGAATATAAATTTGTTAATTCTCATCCAAAAGAGTTACGGTCCGGGCTGATAAAACATACTATTGCCAACCAAAAAAATATTTTTTTTTTCACTCTTTGTGCTCTAGGATATTGAAAAATGGGGTTTGTATGCAAAAGAACTAGGGAATAATATTTATTTAAATTAAGAGCCTATATTTGATCAAATTCTAAAATGATTGGAGAGTTAACTTTGCAGTAAATTTTTAAATTGTATTTTTTATGGAATCACGAGTTATCAAGTTTGCACTACATGTTTTTTAGCATATTATTATAAATAAGTGTTTACTTAACAGTACTTCAGAATAATTTTAACAAGCTACATTTTCAAAACCTATTTATTAATAAAATGCACATAATAATTTTTTCAGAGTTATGCAAAGTTAAGTTTGCACTATTTATTTTCTAAAATATTACTATTATTTGCGTTTATTTGACATTGTTTTAAAGTTTTATGAATGAAACATAAGAATACACTTGTTAAAAAATATAAACACATCATGCAAAACAAATTTGCATTAAATTTTTTTGATTGCAAAGTTAAGTTTGCACAAAACACAATTTTGTGCAAAGTTAAGTTTGCACTCAACCTAATTTAGTGCAAAGTAAAATTTGAACTCAATCAAAGCCCTTATTTTAAAACACAATTGATAAACAAGCCCTTATCTCAGAATGCTAATGATATCTAAGTCCTAATTTCTAAAAAATATTGTTCGTTAATTTTTTGATAAAAACATTATCATGTAAGCCCTTTTACGTTATTTCCAGAAATTATTATTATGTCAATGGCTAGTGGAATATATTTTTTTAAAAAAATTAATAATATTTATCCGAGTGTCCTATCTTACATAAATAAATTGATGGCTCCGCCCTTGTCACAATAACACTATTTAATGATTGGTTATTATTATCATGCCATTAAATATCTTTATATTTTTAGTCATCGTCATATTCTACCAGACATATTTTAACTAAATCAAGACTCACAGATAACTTGTTTTTTAATACAAAATTTCAAATCAAAAGAGAAGAATAAAAATATTACTGCAGTTCAAAGGTTGCCTTGGTGAAGCTCTGAAGCCCTAGCTTTAGGGTATTGAGGTTTGAGAGAAAGAAAAAGCAATGGAGGCACCATCTTCACACAACTACACATCAAGGAGAATCAGATACGAGCCTAAAACAATTCCACACGAGATCATTGAGGAGATATTCTTTAGGCTCCCAGTCAAGTCTTTGTTGCGATTTAAGTGCGTCTGCAAACGGTGGCTCTCTACAATATCAGATCCTAATTTTCACAAGAGAGAATCCGGGTCCGTATTACTCACAAACCGTGAAACTCACACTTTTTACACTGTTGCTGATGATGATAAAGCTCTTGTCAATGATGCCTTTTCTGTGCCGTGGAGCAATTCCCAAAGATATCCTAAGGAGCGTGTCGTCGTCTCAAATTCCTGTAATGGATTGGTACTCGTAGCTTTTGGCAAGTCATTGTTCTTGTTCAATCCATCCACTCGTTATTTTGTCAAAGTTTTAACACTTAACCGCTTGGAACACAATCGCTACGACACTATTGTGGGACTTTGTTACGACATGCATGCTAATGATTACAAGGCTGTAGTAAGGTTTGCGCTCAAACCGCCTACTAACGCATGCCTATTTGTGGTAGCTGCATGTTTGAAAACAAAACAGTGGACAAGGATTAGTTTTCCTTTCAATTAAGTTTGTGCCGTAAGGGATGGGCCTGAGGTGAATGGACTACTACATTGGAGAGTCTGTGGCTCGACCCATGATGAATTTCCCTTTGGCTGCCAAAATATCGTAAGGTTTGACTCTTGCACAAATAAGTTCGATGTTTTTCCATCACCAAAACCCAAGTTTGGGAATGTAAACGTGATTGTTGGTCTTGGAATTCTAGGCGGACGCCTTTGTATGGCACGTGCGGATAATGAAGATCTAGGAGGGGTTGAGATATTGACAATGCAGGAATACGGGGTAGTGGGATCTTGGACTAGTATGCTTGTCTTGTCGAATTTGTGGCTGAATCCCTATAATGAAAGCTTGACTCCTCTCTTTATTACAAAAGATGGCGAAGTTCTGCTAATATTGACGAGCTTGTTGAGTCATTGGAAGAAATTATTTGCGTACAATCCTAGAACAAAGTTTCAAAGGTCGATTATTTCTGGATTCCCTTTTGTTGAAGGAGTTTCGTTTGTGGAAAGTTTAGTCTCACCCGCTGGCTATGGTTGGGATCCAATACAGCACGGCAAGCTCGGGCGAATAGTAGAGTCCAGAAGTTGATTCTATCTATAATAATTTTTCTGTCTTTGCATAAAGGATATTTTGTGAGTTGTATTTTCTTTGATGTAGTATTTTCTTTATGTGGTGGCTATGGGATTGAAAATTTGCTTTTACCGTTTTATTTTTCGTATAATAGAAAGGCTTAAATTAAGCACAGTACTAGATTTATGCGATACGAATAGCTCATTGTGTATCGCAATATTAGCTAGTCGGTGTAACCAAATCTTTGAATTCTATAATTGTTTCGGCAATTGTGTTGCTCAGTTGCTCCTGTAAAATTATACTGGCCGATATTTGCACAACCAAGATGACAGATTTAGCAAAGTTACAGTGGAAAAGTTCTGCGATTTTGAATAAAACAATTGCAGAATGATGATCAATCTACAAAATTACGGAGAACTAAGTCTGGTTTTTGGGATAAATGAGTGAGAAGAGAGTTCAAATATTTCACCAATTCGGGAGGTGAAGAGCTGACAAAATCTAAAAACTAGAGATTGGATACCATGTTATCAAGATCAATTCACGGGAGACATGATTTTTGGAGATGCTTTGACAACAATAATATGTGCATCGGCCAACAACGAACTTTAGTTAAAATTATACTCCTAATGGGACCATTTTACTAACCAATGTATAGGCAACACGTTACTGTGTCTCTTGAATGTATCCCCAATCCATGTCCTTGTAGAATTACTCATTCAACAGATTGTCGAGGAAGCTTGGGATACATGTCTTCTTGTCAATGATGATTAAATTACCTGCTAGAATAATCACCCAAACAGACCCCTAATGTTGGATTATCAGAATGCTTCCCTACAGTGCTAAACTGGTTCTATCATATATATACTGTTTCAAATTGTTCTTGTTTTTGAATGGAAAATCACAAATTCGCAATCCTTATTTTGCCATGGATCGGAGTTAGCTTCGTAGAGTTGAAGAAAATTCCGTCTATATACATATAATGAGGACCGATCACATACGCACCAGTGCGTACGCACTGGGCGCGTCTCCGCAAGTGGGTCAATTTTTATTTTATTTTTTTCTTTTCTCTTAACATTAAACGGACACTTCTCACTCTCCCCCTCAAGCTCCGTCTCTCTCTCACTCTCAAAACCACCTGAAGCCCCAAACCCACCACATGCGCGCCCTCTTTCTCTCTCTCTAAAATGGTTCCGACGAAGAGAACTCGAGCACTCTAAACAGCATCAAGCTTCAAGCTCTCCCCTGCTCTCTTACTTCCGATCGACGAGCTCTTCCCCTCTCTCTACGCGGCATCAAACAGCAGTAACAGAACTCAACTAATCCCATTTCCTTCCAAATTACGCAGCAACAGAGGAAAATTAACGGAAAGGCTAAATCCTTGGCATTTCTTTAATTTGCAAATTTTGTATATTTCATATCCTAGCCAAATCAAAACCCAAAAAATAACCTAGAAAACAACAAACAACAGCCAATAGCAGCAAATTTCTACGATTTCCTTAGCTAGCCAAATCTCACCCAAAATTACACCAAATCTCCATCTCAATAAAGCAAGAACGAACAGCAGCAAATTTCGAAACTAGTGGAAGCAAATTTCAAAACTTGATGCCGTTTAGAGTGCTCGAGTTCTCTTCGTCGGAACCATTTTAGAGAGAGAGAAAGAGAGCGCGCAGGTGGTGGGTTTGGGGCTTCAGGTGCCTTTGAGGGTGAGAGAGAGACGGAGCTTGAGGGGGAGAGTGAGAAGTGTCCGTTTAACGTTAAGAGAAACGAAAAAAAAATTGACCCACTTGCGGAGACGTGCCCAGTGCGTACGCACTAGTGCGTATGTGATCGGTCCTCTACATATAATATATAGACTTTAAGAGAAATTAATTAAGAAGGTTAAATGATGAAGCCAAAAAACTATAATGGGCATGAATAATAGTGTTCATAAGGTAAAATTAAAGGAAAAGGTGCCCATCAAGCCATGCCCAATTGACAAAAAACACAAAACTTAGAAAAGAAAAGGCAGAGTAAGCAAAGACATTGTTTTTGTGCGAGACTTAGAGTATGGGGTGCGTAACTATTTACTAACGTCGACCTTACCATCACATGTACTACAATGTAAACATAGTGTACAACTACCACAATGCATGCATGTAGTGGCATGGTGAGAATAAAAGTTACTGGAGCCCTTATCACACCCCTCACATCCATGTTCTTATGTCTTTAATTTCATGATCTATCTTAAATTAAGAATTCATGTTTGATTTTCACGCTTTGTATGTACTAAAACCTCTTCTATATTTGGTTTTTTCACTTATCGATTTTTCTGTTTAATTTACTTATGTTTAATAGAATAAGCTCCACAAAGTTTCAATTTACGAAAACCAACTTTAACATAATTTATGAAATTTCTTAATGATCCCTTGTTGGAGGACAAATAAGAAAAATAATAAGCAGAATACCAAACAAATAGGCCAATAGTATTGAAAAGAGTTAAAGAACTAATAGATACAGACTTGAAAGAAAATACATAGCATCGATATGCTTGCAAAATATATATTCCCTCCGTCTAAATTAAGACGTTGCTATACTTTGATTAGGATGAAATTAGTGCATTCTTACCTAAAAGAAGAAAGAAAACTTGACTTTTTAATACAAGCGTACATCACTAAATCTATATATTGTTCAAGTTAAAAGAAAAGGAATAGATCCAATGACTCAAACTTGGACCTTCTAATGTATTTGCATATAGGATATTTTGTGAATTGTATTTTCTTTCGCATAGTATTTTCTTTATGTGGTGGCTATGGGCTGCTAAACTTGCTTTTACCATTTTATTATTGTTCTTGTTTTTGGCCGGAAAATCACAAGTTCACAATTCTTATTCTACCATGGATTTAGCTGCATAGAGTTAAAGGAAATTCCATTTATATACATATAACATATATAAACTTCATGAGAAACAAATGAGAAAAAACCAGAAGCAGAGGAAGCAAAGCCATTTTTTTTTTTGCAAGACTGCGAGTATAGGGTGTGCAATTCTTACTAAGATCAATCCTTAACATCACATGCACTACAATTTAAACATGGTATACAACCACTAAAATGTATGCAAGTGGTGGTGCGAATAAAAGTTAGTGGAGCCCTTATCGCACCCCTAACATCCATGTATTCGTGTTTGATTTCCTGTTTTACTTATAGAATTAATAAGCTCAACAAAATTTTCAATTTATAAAAACCAACTTCAACATAACTTATGAAATTTCCTAATGATCCCTTGTGTTGGAGGACAAATAAGAAAAATAATAATTAGAATACTGAACAAAAAGGGCAATAGTATTGAAAAGAGTTAAAGAACTAATAGATACACAACTTGAAAGATGTTGAAAATGAAATTCACAATTAAAGAGGGGCATTTGATAATTTAAGTTTGGAAAAATCTAGAGTGGTCTAGGTGCATTGTGTCACTTGAAAATCTAGTAAATTATCTTGTAGCAATAAGGGTTCTAGAATGCTCCTAGGTATATTAGCTTGTACTTGAACTAGTTTAAAGTCCATAGAAAAATCTAATCCATGAAAATATCTAGGAATCTTGAGGTTTTTCTTGTACTTTATAAATAGTTGCATTTGTAAGCACCGTAAAAGATCAAGAAATAAGAGAAATAAAAAAAGGTTCTTTTCAAAATATAGTCTCTCTCTTAAGTATTTTAAAGGAGCTTTGTACAGCTCTATAGCTATATATCTCTGTACACAATTCACCAGTACCACAACAATAGGTGATTCAAAGAATAATTCAAAGTATGCTTTTGTACATTGTACCACGACTCAAAATGATAAAAATTCTAACAAAAGAAAATACCGAGTATCATTATGCTTGCAAAATATATATTCCTTCCATCTAAATTAAGACTTCTCTATTCTTTTTTTTTTCTAAATTAAACCATTGATTAATATGATATTTGTTTATTCTTAAAAATTGTAACAGTTAAACATAGAATAATTAGGACAGATAGAGTAATTTATCAGATAGAATCAATCAAAGTCTTTCCAATTTATTTGTCTGCCGAGTTTGTAGTGTTGTGTCGGATCCCAACCATACCAAGCAGGCATGACTGGACTTTCCGCAAACAAAGTCAGATAACAACGAGGTGCCAAGTAAAGAGGTTTCAAATATGCATCTTGGCGACTTTGTTTTACAATTGTAGGCCAATACTTTCGTCCAATTTCTCAATTCACTCATCATTAGCAGAAGAAAAAGTTCACCATCCTTTGTAATAAGGAATGGTATCAATTTTCCATGAGAACCATTTAATCTTGTAGCATTGTTATCAAAGTATTCACCGGTTACGTTAGTAATTATAGTTAATATTGCCGAGGAAGGCTAGGAATTAACGAAAGTTAATAAATAGGACACGTGGATGGTTAAAAGTTAATCAAGCTCATCCTAAAGAGAATCAGCTTGATTTGCTACTTTAGTAGCCAAAAATTACGAATAAAGAAGATGAACCGTGTTGATGAACTAAAGAACAACAAAGTAAAGAGAAGACCAAATTTTTTTGGGGGTTGGTTCCTCCAATGGCTTTAATTCCTAATAAGGTTGTTCAATATTAATGCATCCTCCCTTGTGTGTGAGATGATTATATTAGCTTGAAATGGAAAATACAACAGTGAATTAAGGCTTTTGCATTTGGAAGAAGGGGAGATTGTGTGGGAGCCTCGTAGAGGGTATTGGAGTTAATGTCTTGGCTATGGTTTCCCCTCCTATTCATATGTATAGGATATAGTTACATTAGGGTTTGAGGCATATGAAAATTATTATAAAGGATAAACTTGAGCGCTACTCCAAAATACTAGCTGTCACCAACCCTGTTCAAATTTATATAAATGGTTATTTTCCATCATTTATCTTCCAACTCAGCTATCTTTTTTTCATTGGCTTACCAACAAGGTAGGCCCTGGGCATAGGTGTAGGGATGGAGCCAGGATTTTAGGTTTGGGGGGACGAGAATATAAATGAATCAACAGCAAGAAATAATTATTACAAAAATTATTCAACCTAAATTTTACCATCAAATAATAAAGCAAGTTAACGCAAAAATATAACATATATAATATGTCAATATATATACAATTACAAAAAATACACACACACATATATATACATATGATTACCCACGTGAGCAAGTTACATTAAACACATTGACTTACAAAAAATAATAACTACAATTACCCTCTTACAATTATCTATTAAACTTAGACATCTGAAGTTGTGCTCGCCTTTCTTTGATGATATAAAATGCATCTATAATATTATTAACATCGAAATCATCTTTCTCAATATATAGCAAGAAATAATTATTACAAAAATTATTCAACCTAAATTTTACCATCAAATAATAAAGCAAGTTAACGCAAAAATATAACATATATAATATGTCAATATATATACAATTACAAAAAATACACACACACATATATATACATATGATTACCCACGTGAGCAAGTTACATTAAACACATTGACTTACAAAAAATAATAACTACAATTACCCTCTTACAATTATCTATTAAACTTAGACATCTGAAGTTGTGCTCGCCTTTCTTTGATGATATAAAATGCATCTATAATATTATTAACATCGAAATCATCTTTCTCAATATATGTGATCAAATAGATTATTAAAAAACCATCTTCCATCCTATTACATAGTGCGGTCTTAACAATTTTCTTAGCTGAAAATGCACATTCAAATGTAATTGATGAAACCGGCAACGTCAAAACAAGGTGAATTAACTTATCGATAAGATGATAAATGATCGACTTTCTAGTTTTTACCAATACTTGGCATAATTCTGAGATTGTTGATAAATTTTGAAACTTTGGATGGGCCAAAATATCAAGCTTATGATTTTCAGATTGAAATTTCAAGTGTTCTTTTTCTTGCTCGGTGAAATCCACATGATAAAATTTATAAGTAAGATTGCAAATATTATCTATTTATAAGCAAGATTGTAAATTTTGATGTATAAAAGGATATACAATTTTTATTTATCTTGTTGCAAAAATGTAAATCTTATATATTAGTCCAGGTGTTTAACTTTTCTAAAAAATAAATAATTGAGGAGGCCATACTTAATCTTTTCAAAATAATTTGAGGGGACGAGCTCTTATAATTTTTTTATAAATAAAAAATTACTACTATATCTAATCTATTTTTAAAAAAAATTGGGGTGGCGACCGCCCCCGCTCGCCCCCTGGATCCATCACTACGTAGGCGAGCTAGGTTGCCGCCTAAAGCCCCGATTTTTTTTGGCTCTCATATATATATATATATATATATATATTTACATATTGGTGTTATTAATTAAAACTATTCGACAATTAGTAGGAGTACTAAGTAAAGTTATGTTCTAGCAGAACTTTCTCAGTTGAGAGCTCTTTAGAGGCGTTTGTCATAAGCTCGACCCTTGGCAGTGGATGTGTTTTGTCTCTTAAATGTTTAATCCCTATCTTGCCACCAATTATTTTCTTTTAAATTCTTAAGCCTAAATATTTCTCTTAGTTTTTGTTTTAACTTTGTTTTTTTGTTTTTTGGTTTTGTTGAATAAAACTCTATAATTTTAGTTTTTATTTTAACTAATTCTATATGACTAAGAAAATTTAATTACTATTTTTATAATTTTTCGAATATTTGAGCGTATCATTATTTTCTTTTAAATGCCCAATCACCAATTAGTTCTTTAAATGCATGATTAACTCTTAGTGTCCAACCACTAATTAAAATAAACCTACACGAATCTTCCATATTCACAATGCACAACACTTTCTCTAATTCTCTTTATATTGAGTTGAGTTGAGGCAAGGTTAGTTATTTATTTTTTTTGGTAAAATAAAACTCTAACTTTTAGTTTTGTTTGACTAAATTATCTAATAGCTTTCTTTAACAAGATCTTAAGTTAATTCTTTTTTTTATTTTTTTACAAAGTTTTTGTACTATTTAACACATATCTTTCTCTAAATTATCTATTTATTTTAGTTATCTCTTATGGTAATTTTCTTTGTTGCGAGTTTAGTGGTGTATTTATATTACACAACTATAGAAAAATACAGAGGTCCCTAAATTTTGTTTCCACCTAGGGCCCCTAAAAACTCAGTGCCGGCCGTACTGACCAATGTTGGTCAGTCTTCCTTTAATTAGCTCATGTTGGTTGGGTGATTATGGCAATTAATTGGTGGTCGGCCAGCATGCAAACTAGGCCTGGGACCGGTTCGGTTCTTTAAAAAATTTTGAGGAACCATTAACCGAACCGGTTCTATGTTAACGGTTCGGTTCTACCTATAAAAAGTGAAGAACCGGTTTAAGAACCGAACCGGTTCTAACGGTTCGGTTCTCCCGCTTTATCGGTTAACCGTTAACAAGATAAAAACCGGTTCCTTAACGGTTATTGGAAAGAACCGGTTTATTGGTTAACCGTTAACAAGAAAAAAACCGGAAAAATCGAAATATTAATAGTTATTGGAAAGAAATAACGGTTCTAAGGGTTCCTTAATGGTTCTAACGGTTCCTTAACGGTTCTAACGGTTCGGTTCCTAAGCAATTTAGAAGGAAAATCTAATAACGGTTCCTTAACGGTTATTAGAAAAAAATTATATCAAGAACCGTTAACCGAACCGTTAACAACCTCCAAGAACCGAACCGTTAACAAAAGTTTCCTATTTTTCAAGAACCGAACCGAACCGGGTTTTATCGGTTCGGTCCGGACCGGTTCTCCGGTTCCCGGTTCTAAAATCCCAGCCCTAATGCAAACACATCTTGCTCTGATAGACAATTCCTTTTCTGTAATGGAAATGGACCTCAAGGTGGTAATTATGGGCCGATCATAATACAATACTCCCAGGATGGGCTTATGCCAAAAAGCCCATGTTTAATCTTTACCTCTCACAGGACATAAGTTTATTTTGCATGTATTACACAAAACTTCTAAGCTGCGTATGGATTTTTCTTGAAAATATAAACTTACGTAAGTGTAGAAAAAAATTCTTCAAATTTTTAATACAAGCAATACATCACTAAATCTATATATTGTTCAAGTTGAAAGGAAAGTAGTAGATGTAAGGACTTGAACATGTACTTTTAATGTACTGGAGTTATTCATAAAGGACAAATTGGCTTTATTTTAATTATTTATTAATTATTTCGTTAAATTAGTTATTTTATTTTTTTGTCCCTATGTATTTTTACATTTTATCTCTATTGTTTGTCCATATGTAATTATTTTGAATTCAAATTGGTTTTGGATTTAATTTCTAACAACTTTGAAGAGATAGGGATAAACATTTTTAATTAATAAAAAATATCATTAACAATTAATCTTCAGCTTAATCCTATTTGCTTTCTCCATCACTACCATTCAGCTTAATCTTTGTACCGTATTGAGATCAAATGGAGGAATACGGTGAACATTTTACACTACAAGAAAAAAACACTTCGACGACAAAGAAAATACATCGTGAAAAGGTTTCAACGACACATTCGTGGTGTCGTCTAGAGGGGGTGTCGTAAAAAGTTTGCCACATTCGACAACATTTACGAGGTGTCGTGGGTACCCAATGACGACAACAAATATGTGTCGTTGAAAGGCTTTTCTAAGACAGTTCAGTAGTGTCGTGAAAAACATGACCTTTACGACAAATGTTACTTGTCGTGGAACACATTGTCATGACAACCACTAAGTGTCGTGGAACACAATGTCATGACAACCACCAAATGTCGTCAAAACCTTATCACCACAAAGTTACTCCCCTGGTGAAATAGTTAACTATTACTTATTTAATAAACAATTCAATCATTCAAAAAGCATCCATAATCCATAATCAAAGCATGGCATTGGATTGAAAAAATATTCAAACTTCATATTAATATTTGGCAAATTAGTTGTCTTACACTAAAGGACAATGAAATAAAAAGACCTAACATGTAAAACTAACATTTACCAATCTTAAAAAAAAAGAAATGTTTGTTTCATTCGAAATAATCCAAAAAAAGTCTTCAGTTGCATTAATGCAAAAAAAGTCGTAATTTGCAGCGATCCAAAAAGGTCTTCATTCATTGCAATCCAATAAAAGTCCCATCCTTCACATTTTAACGAATACCTGAAGGATAATAGATAACTTAACACATTTAATTAGCAACCCCAACTATACGTACCTATATATAACATATATGAGGTTATCATTGGCAACAACTACAACCCACAATCAAACTGGTGCAATAATCAATGTGAAAAAAATCGTGTACATATGGATATCTGCTCTTTTCATTAAAGGCATGCATTTGGTTATTGAACTTAATTAAGAACTAATTCATTATTCTCTATCTCCAGTTTTGTACTCATTAAAGGCATGCAATAACATTTTTTTACGGGAAATAATATTAGCACTCCATTTTAGTACTCTAGTACTCCACTTTCATTTTTAGTGACATAAAAAGTGTCCCAAAAGATATATATAAGTGTCACTAAAAATAAAAGTGGAGTGCCTTAGGACAAAAGTGGAGTGCTAATATCATTTCCCTTTTTTACTTAACATATCGCCCAGTCACTTAATTAATTAGCCTATATACATTGATGATCCAAATATTCTCAAAGAAAAGAAGAGCTTTAAGGAAAACTAATATCATTAGATGAATTGCTTTCTGATACACGTACATAGCAGAATTTTGTATTAAAATTCTGAATTGGTACATAAATAAGAATTTTGCAGATTCAAGGTGCAATAATAGGAAGGCATAAACTTACCCAATTCCAATTCCAAATTTGTAAAATTTTCACAATATTAATAGCACTGCATTCTAATATTGTTCACTAAATCCAAACCAAATGGAAGAAAAAAAAACAAGATAATAACAACAACAATTAACAAGCAAAGGACCTAAAACTGATTTATTGCTACACCTATTCTATTATTTCATTGGATATTGAAAGTTCAATTATCTAACTAAAATTAATCACAAGTTAAAGAAAAATATATTTGAATGAAGATTACATACCTGCACTAATCAAATTTTATGTATCTGTGTGACCATGCGATAGTACTTCCTTTTGCATCATCAAGTGTTGAGAATACATCAGACATCATCAAGTGTTGAGAATACATCAGAGTATCGATATACCGGCACATTGGGCAGTAATGTTTCAAGATCCCAAACTTTATAGCAATTTGGTCCAAGTATTTAATGGTGTACTAAAGATTGTTGATTGGTAGATTCAATTTGTGCATTAGCCACCACTTCGGTTCCTACCCAATGTAAAAGTTTGCAAAAAGCAAATATTAACTGAAGCAAATATTCTTGTAGAAGTTGACAATATATTATAAGTAAGCTAGAACTAATATATTGAAAATTACCTGCAGACTAGGTACAATATTGTACGCCACGTCCTCGCGACCGCCTCTAATTTGATCCTACACGGAAAGTACATTAATTCATGAAAAAACATACTAAAACATAATGTGTGTATTAAAAGCAAGGTAGTAACAAACTTTATTTACTACCATATTTGTCCTATTCCCTTGTAACAACAAAGCTTCCATTTGCGTCTTCCATTGCATTAATTATTTCAGTTGATTTTCAAGGGTTGTTACCCTTCCTGTACTTTGTACTATTGCATCTACCTTTAACAGCTTCATTAACACGTTTCCCATCCTTTCTTGTATGCCCTTTTAACCAAACATCTACTCGATGAATTGCTTTAACTTGCCTTTCCTCTTTCTACAGATTGAATAAAGAATACATTATCATTCAAAAAATATTACCATAAAAAATACTACAAAAAATACTATCATTATAAAACTACTACCATAAAAAAGTATTGAAAAAAATACTATCATTAAAAAAAAGTATACCATATCTTCGGTTAGTCTTGCATAGCCTTTGCGACTCTTCGTATATGTTGTACAACCTGGATATAAACTTATTCATCCCATCTTGATACTCCTTGGTAATTCTACAAATACTGTAAATTAAAACCTTTAGCATTGGAGAAATGACATGTTATATTTAATTTATAAATACAATTAGCAAAGAACCTTGGAAATTGCAACCAATCTTTCTCCATTGTCAATAGTCCACTAATTAACTTCTAGTATGTTTGAACTTAACCAAATAAGAACAAAAATCATAGAATAAACTTAGAAAAACTAGTAGAAAATATACATGAACTATAATTATGTAACTTTGTACACATCCAAATGAAAAGATATTGCAAATGTATAAAACTATATTTTATGAACCTAATTATAATTAAATTACCGTTTAGCTGTCCCAAAGATTTTCTCGAAAAATCGATTATGACACCTCAGCTTTGCCATGAGTAGTAGTAGAGTTGACCTGGAAGAGATGGGAAGAGACTAATTAGATATCCTTTTTGAAGAAAAATACGTACATCTATACTATATATCAAACACATAATTCAAAAAAGATATGTATATAATAATACTAAAAAGAGGATTTGAACTAATGACCATGACCATAAACAAATATTGTGCCCTGTACTACTGTGTAATTTTATATTTTCACAAACTAAAAAAAAAATAAAAAAATAGACATGGTGCTTATGTGTAGTCCATGATAATTATATGATCGTCAATTTGCTAAGATTCTTTTACTACCCAAAAAAAATTATTAATTAAGAGAGATCATCAATTGGCCAAAAACTATATATACCAAACTATTAATAATATTAGACAAACCTCATATCTATATACTCTGTCTAAGTGCAACTCGATTAGTCTAGTTGGAAAGACGTCCACTCAAATTTAAGAGAGGTCAATTTCAAGTTCGAGTTCTACTAAATAGATTGAGATAGGAAGAGACTAATTAGAACTCCGTTTTGAAGAATAACACATACACCTATATATTTATTATATCAAACACGTACATAAAAAAAATGTACAGAGAATTATTATATAATAATACTAAAAAGTGGATTTGAACTAATGATCATGACTATAAACAAATAGTATGCCCTATGCTACTGTATAATCTTACATTTTCACAAAGTAAAAACAACTTACGTGTAGTCCATCATAGTTATATGATACTTCAATTTGCTCAGATTCTTTTACTACCCAAAAAAAATATTTATTAAATCCATTTTGTACCCCATATATAGTTCTGACATATTTCTTCGTCTCACTCTCCAAGCACACTCTACCTTCGTTCCTATTGGAGATTTTTGGATCTGTGATATTTTAAGGGACATTAAGGCATCATATGAGAATTTTTTAAGATAAGCACAGGCTTTTGCAGTCCATCTAAGAATCCATCATAGCCATAGGGATGGCAACGAGTCGGGTTTGGCCAAACCCGAACCGCTTATAAACCCATCCAACCCGAACCCGCTCCAACTCGGTGCGGTTTTATTTCCTAAAACCCAAACCCGACCCATCTCACCATGACCCGACCCGTGGTAATTATAGTATATTATAAGGGCATTTAAGGAATAAAATACTATATTCGGGGCAGGGTAGGTCAAATGGGTTAATTTTGTGCAAACCCGAACTCACCCCAAAGATGAAAAAAAATCTGCTTCTGTTGAATCTTAACTATTAAAAGAGAGTTTAGCCCAAGGTTAGTCATTGTAGGTAACTATCACTACTTTTTTTTAATTATTTTTTTTCAAATTAAATGTATATGAGTAATATTACTATTATATTTGATCTCATTTCAATTTGACAGATGTGAAAAGCTTAAATTCTTCTAAGTGAAACAACAAATATACATAGGGTAATATATACACAGCAATTTCAGCTATGACAGAAAAAGAAAAGGTCATTATACTGCGGACCTGCGGATATATCAAAAAAGAGATAATAAATCCAACCACAAATCTCACATGGAACATGATATAGTTACAAGAATGAATGTTTTAAAGAACTTGTCATGACCATCCATCCCATGAAAAATATAGTCCTAATTCAGCTATTTAGGATGAGGATCTAACGAAATATCTGGGACTTAATAGGGGCTGTAAAATAAACCGACCCGCTTCAACTTCAATTGGATCAACTAGATACGACATGAAATTAAGCCTGATTCCCTTTAGTCCGGAAACTTAATCAATTTTCTATGAAACTTCTCCTTAATCATCAGAGGAGTGTAGAGGGGAGCTTGGGGTGGGGGGCTGGAAGAGTCATCATAATTATGTTGTGCATATACAAAATATGAAGGAAAAAAAAATGCATACCCATGTTGCAGTTCAATGTCTTAACGAAGCATGCTTTATTAAGATTTATAGAGTTTGCAAGTCTCACCGTAAAAATATTTAGTACAATCATTCATTTAATTCTACTTTATGTGAGTTATCAGTGTATCCTAATCAGTGCTTCATAGGGTGGTCTATACTACATTACTATTGCTTATCATATGGGCCTTTATCTAATTGAATCATTCCAGTCTTTCTATTAAATTAGTTCCCATCCATTCTAAGCTAATTCGGTGGATGTATTATGATAACTTCTTAAAAACAAGAGTAATCTATAAAAATGAGTTACATGTACAACATAATCTAATCTAGTATAAATTAAAGTAAAATAATCTATTAAAGCAAAAAAAAAAGCCATAAATTGAAAAACCCCCAAAGTTGGAATTAGAACAAACCCCAAAAACATAGAAAACTACAAAAGCCCTAGATCGAATTAATGTAAAAGAAAATCGAAATAACCCCCAAATACACACTAAGATCTGGAAATACAGATGTATATATATATATAGAGAGAGAGAGGGATGTATATATATAAAGAGAGAGAGAGATTGAGAGATGAAATTGGTACCTGTAGAGAGGAAATCGTTAGTTGGAGAGATCGATTGAGAGAGAGACACAGAGCAAGAGAAAGAGATAGAGAGAGATAAACACATCGATTAGAGATAGAGAGAGAGACTGTCCACTTTTGATTGATAGATAAAATATCTATTTTAATTAAAAAAAATTCCCACAAATAGTGGCCTGAGCGCCAAAATTAATTGGTAGCGGGAATAAACCCGGGAAATATTTGGGAGCAAAATTTAATTTGAGTTTTACGACATCTTTCTAAGTGTCGTTTAATTGAGAGTTTTTTGTATGAATAGGTTTCTTTTTGAACTTAATTTGGTAAATAGGGTTGTTTTAATCTTATTTAGTCAAATAGGGTTGTTTTGACTGGGGACCACGTGGACCACTTTTTGGACCACTTGTCTTATATGAGGGGACCACTTGTAATTACAAGTTCTTACCCTGAACTATCTTAGAATAATTTATTCTAACCTTATTGTTTTAAAATAAGGAATCTATTCTGACCACCAGTCGGTTTCGTCTAAACCTGGTGAATTTCTGTCTGTATAAAAATTATCAGAAGGGTCTTCTGATGGTGAATCACTATCTGGTTCACTTGGAGATCTTGGTGGAGTAGGAGGTCTAAGAATTTCACTCCAACTCAACCCGTATGGACACTGATGAAGCTGCGAGGCTGTCAGTGGTCTCCACGGGAAGTCTATTAAGTCTAAGGCTTCTAGCCTATAATTTGGAATATTCCAATTAATATCGTATACGATATCTCTTACGGGGGTTAAGATATTGTTTTCTATATACGAGTCTAATTCTGCGTCTCCGTAATTGGATAATAATTGTCTATAAGCACGTAGATTATACGTACTGGCTGTCTCTATAAATCTAAAACGTCTTATTCCTCCGTTTTCACGTAGGAATTCTGCAGTCTCTGCAAGTCTCCTTCTTTGCACAAATTTTAATTTTTCTAAAGTTTCTTGCAGTACGCGTCTGAGATCGTGGATTCCTCCACAAACGTCTACTTGAGCGTTGTCTCTTCCTTGAGGAAGGTCTCTTCGAGGATTATTTACTTCCTCTTCGTCTATATCTTGTACTAACGCTTGGATATAATTATCTGTAGCGTTTTCTAAGTCTGGGAGTTTCCTTAGTTCTCTAGACACCCACTTGCAAACGTGGTGTATATAAGGAAAAGTTCCTCCGGATCTGAAGTGTGCTTTACGCACTAGTCTTTGGTCTTCTGGATTAATTAGACCCCACCTTAATATAGGCTGGGTACTTCTAATATCTGTCTGATTTACGAAATTTTCGTAATCTCTGTCTATATTGCTCATAAATTAATTATGTGCTGATTTTCTATGTCTTAAATATTTAGCTAGCAATAAGTACTCGCAAATAATTTAAACAATAATATACCTGAATAAAATGTCTGGTCCACCTTGCTTCCGATCGCTTTTCTTGCCTTCTTTTTCCGTCTAAAGTCTGTTATATCGCTTCTGCGTTTATTCTCGCTATTCATCCACCTTTGAAGGATCGGTCGTTCGTTTCCTGCCTACGCCTTTATCGCCTAACGCACCCTTGCTCACGGCTTCACGGCTACGGCACCTGCCAGCAACAACCCAAAACCGGCCACTCACCAGTCTTGTATGAATTAGAGAGAAGGTTTTCTAAACCCGCCAAGAGATAATTCTAGCTTTTGGAAAAATACAACAGAACTCGGAGATCAATGGAAGTTGTACTGAAGGAGAAACATAATTTTATTCAAGTAAAATTATTATTACAAACTACTTGCTTTCCTTTTGCTAACTAAAGGAAGCTTTACTCACTCATGCTCTCTAGAATTGAAAACTCTAAGCTGAGAATGGAAAAACTTGTACTTACAAATGAAAACTCCTTCTCCTTATATAGGGAGGATACAAATTTACAAACCGGCTACCGGCTGCTAAAAAGCAAAATAAATAAAAGGACAGGCCCCACAGCTTTAGACGCACAAGGCGAATAGTGAGTGAAGGGAGCTTGCCGACACCCTAGACAGCTACTGCATTACATATAATTATACAAACTGATAAAAACACAATTGATTGCAAACAATAATGCACCTCGGGTACTGCTTCGGTGGCCCCATCGACAAGTGCAGGCTCTGTATCGCAATCAGCTTTTACAATTTGAAGAAAATAAAGCAACTTTACATTACAAAACAATTTTATATAATAAAATAAGATTCGTCTGGTCTGTAAAAAAAACGTCATTGCTTACGTTTCTGCATAAGCTTCTGTTGCTATCGTCTTCTTTCTGTTGCTAGCCGTCAGCTGTTACTTTGATGTAATCAGTTGGGCTAGGAATTCTGCTAGCAACGTCTAGTTGGTAGGTCTGGATGGAGCCTCTAATGGTGCTCCAGTATTCTTCTATGTTGGCAATGTTGGAGGTAGTGGTAGGTATTATTACCTCCGTGCCTTTAGTCTGTCCTCTGGTCATCCTTCCTCCAAAGGTTTCTTGTGCTTGGATGATCAGGTCTTCTTCGTGGCACACTGTGTACCATTTTTCTTCACTTAAAAGTTCGTCCATAATCTTTAGGATACCCAAAGATCTGTTGACTTTTAATGCTGAAGGATTTTGTTTTCCTTCAATGGGCTCGAGTTCTGCTGAACAGAGTCCTTCTACGTCTGAGCATGGTTCTTCTGAGAACCGGACTAGCTGGAATCCTCCAATTTCATGGTTGAATCCTGCTTCTGGACCAATAGAATAGCTTCTTAAATAAAGGGGAAGGTATTCTTTGACCGTCTCAACGTAATTGGCTATCTTTTCGCCAAAACAGTCTGCGTCTGTGGTTTCCTGTATGAAAATCTGGCCAATGAGTCCTTGGCTAGCCAAGAGTTCTACAGGAATGTCTGTTTTTCCCCAAATATTTATTTGAGGTATATCTTCACAATACCCCTTCATAAACGATGCATGCCCTGGAATCGTTCTGTTGAAGAGATAATTGCCGATTTCCTTTAAGGTTTCAGCAATGTCTAAGTTCAATGCGTCTAGGTCCATTGTTTCATTATTTTCTATCGCTCGTTCCTTTCTTAACGGGGTAAGAAGATTGATGAAGAACCTCTTTTTCTCATAAACAAGATCTTTTATCTCGTTTTCTTTTGGTGGAGCTATTTGACCTGTGGCTCTAGCATAGGTCATTTCTTGGGGTCTAGGAGCTTCTATCAAGTTCCTGGGAGGAGCTGGATTTATCTGGGAGATGGCTATCCATTGCATCCTCATGAATCTGGCTGTAGCAACCAAATTCTGTCTAAACTCTATTTTGAGGTTGTTGGAATGATTCCACCATAGAGCGTCTATTAGGGTGAGAGTTTCTTTAGTAAATTCTCTCCTGAATTTGACTAAATCTGGAAACCTCTGGTCTGGTCTGTATTCGGGGAAGAACATTCCTCCGATTATCTTGTTTTGTCTACAAATTTCTTCACTCCTTCTTCCTGGGGGAATGAGAATTTCATCTAGAGTTTCGAGGATGGGTCTAGGCATCTTTGGCTTGCTTCTCTCGCTAGCCTGAGTCTGAGGGTCATATGCACCTTGCAGATATCTGGCGACCTCTACCTGATCTATGAATCTGGTCTTTCTACTGGAGCTTCCTCCTGCTTCCATTGGTCTAGTCTGTTTGTCTGTTGATATCATAAAACATATTATTAGATTTTCGGCAAATACAGATTCTCTTGAAATAATATCAGGAATTGTATTCTTTTTCCCTTTTATATGAATTATACTGAAATCATAATCACTAAGAGATTGTTGCCATCTAATTAGTCTATTAGTCTTTGATCTATTAAGATTTAGATCTCTAAATCCGACAGCATAGCTGGAGTCTGTATACACTGTAAAGTGTTTTGGTCTTAGAAAGAGCATATATTTTTCTATTGCTCTTACTATAGCGAGAACTTCTTTCTCGTGGGTCGTATATCTTGTTTCGGGATCAGTAAATGTCCCTGAGCTATATTTACACAATTTCTTTTTCTTTGTCTGATAGTCTAGAGCATAGTAGATTGCACCCCATTGCTTATCTGAAGCATCAGTTTCTACTATGAAGATGTCCTCTGCATTAGGCATCTCTAATCCAGGGATATTTTTGACTTCTTCTTTTAATTTAGTCATTATATCCATGTCGTCTTTTGTCCAATTAAATGGATTGGTCTTTTCTGTTCCTTTTAATTTAGCGGTAAAGCTTCTTCTTTTTCCGGCTAAATTCCTAAGGTAGTCTGTGGCACAATTAAGCAACCCAAGGAAGCTTTGTAATTGTTTTATGTCAATGATTCTATCTGGAAAGTCTAAAATCTTTCTATTAATATGATCTAGAGGAGATATTTTTCCATTTCTAATATGGACTCTTATGAAATCTATTTCTTCTTGAAATAGAAGCATCTTTTTATGAGAGATAATAATACCGTGATTATCGAATTCGGCTATTATTATTCTAAGATGTTCTATATGGTCTTCTTCTGTATGACTTGCAACTAGTACATCATCAATATATACTAGGCAAAAATCTGAATACTTTCTGAAAATGCCGTCTATTCTTCTCTGAAAGACTTGTGGGGCATTTTTGTATCCAAATGGCATTACTAGCCACTCATACTTTCCTTGTGGTACGCTAAAAGCTGTCCACGGTATGGAGTCTGGGTGCATTTTGATTTGCCAGAAACCTGACTTACAATCAAATTTGCTAAATATCTTTCTATTTTCGATAAGACTAATAAGATTATTCTTATCTGGTATTTTGTATGAATCAAACTCACAATTTTTATTGAGAGCTCTATAGTCTAATACCATTCGTCTTTTTCCTCTTTTCTTTTCTGATTCGTTTTCAACATAAAAGGCAAGGCTATTATGTCGACTAATGCTTTCTTGAATCATTCCACCCTTGAGTAGGCTATCTATCTCTGTTTGGAATTCTTCTCTATCTCTCTGGGAATATCCTTTCTTATAGGTGCCTCCATTTATGGTGGCGTCTGGGTTTATGGGTATGATTTGGCAATATGCTTTGTCTTTTTCCCATTTTTCTATAGGATTTTCTCCAGTGGTAGGAATTGCTAATTCCTTTATCTTATCCTTTTCTACGTCTAAGGATCTGATGTCTATTTTCTTTCTCTTTCTCATCTCTTGGATAGCCAAGAGCTGATGTCTAGTCTGATCAACAATTTTTTGTTGAATTAATGTTATCTGTTTATAACATTTTTTGTCTGGACAAGTGCATTTGTTTTTAAGAGGGGCTGTAATTTCCTCTATTTCACCACACTTAGCTGTAGAACTCTGAAGGGGTCTCCATGCAGGTTTTACTTGCATGAGGTTTGATGCTCTATCCTTAGATATGAGCAAAGTCTGAGTATCAAATTCGCTGATACGAGATAATTTTATTTTATCATCATATTGAGAAAAAGGTTGATACTTTCTAAGGAAATCATTTCCGATTAAAAGATTTCCTATGAATTTACAAGGAGGATCCATGACATAAAATTCATGGGTAAATTCATTGTCTCCTATTTGGAAATAAATAGGTATGGTCTGTAATGGTAATTCAAAGTAATCACCATTAGCAACTCGTCCGGAGATAAGTTGTTCGCTCGGTTTATAATACTCATCTGGAAAGGCATTTGCCTTACAGATACTGGCAGTACAACCGGTATCCATTAATGCAGAGAGTAGTCTGGGATAATCTGGGTTAAGAACCTTAACTTCAATAAGGCTCATGAAACTTTCTTTAGTTGAAACTCTCAGATTATTTTGTTCTCTGATTTCAATTCCTTTTAGCGGATTTGGAATATCAGGGATAGTCTGTGAAGGACTCTCGTCCATCTTTCTTTTTCCATCCTTAATCTTTCTGAGTCTATTTGTATCAATTTCTTGATAGTATCTATCTATGTTTAAGTCTAGTATGTGATCATACTTATTTTCGTACATAGTACGAAATTCATGTCTCCAACAGTCTTCATGATAATGAAGCTTGCATGTAATGCATACCATAAATAACTCAAGTGATATCATTGTAAAACAATAATCACAAGTGAAGTCTGCAGGGCTACATTTCATTTCGAATTTACACCTATGGCTTGGATTCGTATAGCACTGTGGTATTCTAACCATTCTTTCTGGTTGGGAAGGTCGCCATACATCTGTTAAACTACAGCAGTAAATGGCTTCTTCATAGTCTAGATAAATAGCTTCGTCTAATGTTTCATTATCATCGATTGTGGTGACGACGAAACATTCTTTGAATTCTTCTTCTTCTTCTTCGGAAGAAGGTTCACTATCTGACTCAGTTGTATACGCACTATATACACTGGCATTGTCATCTATTTCGAAATATGATAATTCGATATTATAGATGAGGTCTAAGTCTTGTGTGTCAGCTTGGGTAAGCATGACTTCTACTAGTCTAACACTAGGTTTTATCTCTTTATTCTCTCTTTGGGAATAGCTTCTAGCAAAATGTCCAGTCTTACCACACACCCAACATTCATTCCTTGAATTATTGGTTGTTGGTTTTCTATCTTCGCCCTTTCTGTAATTAGGCACTTTTTTTCTGGAGTCTAAATTCTTTTTGAAATATCTCCTTCTAGGAAATAATTTCTTTCTTTTCTTTGGATTTCTAAAGCTAGTTGATTTTCTGAATTTATACTTTTTATTATTAGGGTTTGTATTAATCGTAGCTTTGAAAGTCTGTTTCCAATGTTTCTTCTTATGGCTTTTGGAAGAACTTCTTCCACATCCCCATTGGATAGGTGCTATGTCTCTTTCATCTTTGATCGAAGGCATATTTTTAAATGTCTCCTTAATCAAAGCGTCTTGTGCTTTCTCGCGTCTTTTTGCGATAATGTAGTCTTTGGCAAAATTTATTCTTTCACCAAGAGTATCTTCTTTAATATTATTAACTCCAGGCCACTTTCTATATTCATTAATAAGAAGGTGTCCAATAGCTGGGAGTTTTCTAAAATACTCGTCTTTAAGAGTTGTAGTGAACTCTTTTATCTGATAATACAACGTTTCATAGTTATTACTATATTCGTTGATCTTGTCTAAACTGCATATACTAAGTAATGATAGCTTAGTTTTTGCCACGTCTACTTCTGATTCTTGGGCAAGATGACTTGCACCAATGAATTCGGCTGTAAAGAGTTGTACATAACCGTTTACAGTTCTCTGATTTCTTGTCTCATTAAATCTTGCTAGCTTAGCTATACTAGCTTCGTCTGTTGCTGTTCTTAAACTATCTAAATAGTTTTTTACAATTCCTTTTAGGGATTGTTCAGCATATCTCCTACATGATTCTGCATCCCAACTTTCGTTAGACGCAAAGCACATGTGCATCTGATCTTGCCATTCTTTTAAGGCATTCTTTCTATCTTGTACATTATCCAAATTTAGGTAGATACCTACTGGATTGATGGCTACTGAAGCCATATTTTTTGTACTTTGAAAGTCTATGGCTGTCGTGGGTAATCCTTTGACATAGTCTGGTTTAGTCTTAATAATACTGTCACTATAAATAGGGATATTTATAGCAGCAGGAGTCTCAAATAGATTAAACCTACTTCTAGAGGTTTCACCTATCTTAGCATTGTCTCCTCCTGGGATTGCCGTAGCAACTGGGAACACTTGCTGTTCTTCATCTTTTTCTTTGAGTCTTAATTTTCTTAGGAGTTCTTTCGTGTCCTGAGAATTTCTTAAGTCTTTTATAACCTCACTAGATATCATCATATTATATCTAGTTGATTTGCTTCTATCAAGATTCTTTTTGTATGTGTCTCTTTCTTGATCTGTTAGGTCATGTCCAAAGTTTTGGATCCTGGCCTTTTCATACAAAATATCATGATTGTCTATAGAATTTCTGGGTCTATAGTTTGGGGCATGTTGTAACATTCTAGCAGTGCTAGTATTACTACATTCTCCTTCTGAAGGATCATCTAAAATGGAATATCCCATATTTCTAAATCTTGATTCCTCGGTTCTAATGCTCTTTGCTTTGAACTTAGGAGGAGCAAACTGTATATTAATATTGCCTGTGACATCATCTTGGGCAATATATAAAGGCTCATTTTGTACGGCCTTTGTCTCTTGGAATTCTGGCAACTGCCAGAGAGTCTTAGCATGTTCTTTCATAGGTCCAGTATTTCTAATACTGTACGTATTATTAAAGTCTGAAGTATTCGTTCTAACAAGGATTTGTTCATTTACTCTTCCTTGAGGAATACCTGGTTGCATTCCTTCGAATGCTTTCTGGGAAAACTTAACATAGCTTTGATATTCTATGTTAATGTTTGCATCTGGTAACACGTAATCTTCATACCCTGTGGCATATAAGATTAACTTAAAGTGTTTAGCTGTAGGTATAGATACTGTAAATGCCGGAGTGACATTGAAGTACCCTATATTATCTGACATCTCTAATTGGGCTATTCCAACTAGGCTCTTTTGAAAATCTTTCCATCTTTTGTCCACTAAGCAACAAAGGATGTTAACTCCATTCTGCGGTCTATGCAGTCCTTGGATTCTTGCTTGGAAGAGTCCAAAGGTTAGGAATTGAAAGTTCCTGTCTGTTCCTCGGGATCTTAACCAGTCTGGTTCAAAGATCTGAATTTTTGTATAATTCTTTTCGAGGATATGGTTCCTACTACAATATGTCATGTTGTAGCTAGGTGTTTTAGGGATAGCTCCTTCTCGGAACAAGTCTATGTATCTAACTGGAGGAAGTTGTCCATTACTAATGGATTCTTCAGCGTACTTCCAATCCATTTCTCCCCATTCTTTCCATTGAAGAGGGTGAGAAATATTTCTTTCTCTCCACCATGTTCTTATGTTGGAGGAAGAGTCTCTTACTCTTTGGATCATCAGAGTTTGATGTCCAATGCTAGGGGTAAGGCTAGCTACTGTCTTAGTTTTATCTAATCCATCATTTCTGATTCTTCTTGTTGAAGATTCTTCTTTTATTATGACGGATGGAGTTTCTTTGAACTTACAAGTGATTTCTTGTTTTTGTTCAATTTTCTTCTCGATTCTATCTAATGATTCTGAATAATCATTCTGTCTTTTGATTTGACTAATAAGGGTTTCCCTAAGAGCCAACTGGTCTTTATACAATTTGACATATAATTCTTCGTTTATAGTCTTTGTATTTTCTTTTAGAGAACTATGTGCTGTAGCAATATATTTTTTTAATTCATGCACATTCATTTTCTCTGAGTCTTGTCTAGAAGCTATCTCTTCTGTAAGTCTAGCATCTAAAGCCTTGAAACCTCTTTCAAGTTTATCGACATACATCAGTATATGAGGTGTGTCTAAATCTGCTTGACTTGTCTGATTGGGTTTTTCATAAATGGCCTGTATTCCATTCATGATTTCTTTTAACTGTCTTTCTACCTGATCCGAATTTCTTCTACATTCGTTTATGGTAGATTCTTGAGTCTTAAAATGGTTTTCCCATTTTCCGTCTAGATAATATGTTAAGTTCTGTTGGAACTTAACAAAATCATTATAGAAGGTTCTTAATCCTTCTGTCTTAGCTTGTAAATCATTTCTAAGATTTTGAGCAAATTGGTACTCACAATCTTGGGTAGCTGCTAGAGCTGTAGAAATGAAGTTTAGTCTATCTAGAATACAGAGTGCTGCTTTGTTAGCACCGCTGATTTCTGATTCGATGAATCTACGCGAGAATCTTTCATCGCTCATCTTTTCTATTATCTTTCGATAAAAGTCTGATATATCTTGTGGAATAATTCCACCTGGAACTTCTTTCCAGTCTGTGTTAACTATTTCCATTTTTATATTTCTGGAATATAGTTGTGTAGTCTAGGTATAATCTTAGATTGCTCAGAGGATAACCTTTTGAGCTCTATATCTAATTGGCGAATATGTTTTGATAATTCGTCAACCTTTGTCTCTAGAGAAGGATTTTGCTCTTTGCAAATCTTCTTTGTTTCTCTAGTTGTGTTGAGGATTTCTCTCAACGTAGTAACAAAATCCGAAGGGATTTGTTGGTCTAATTCTTTAATTAGTCTAGTATTATTTTTGGTCTGTAATTCCAGAAGCTGGATGTCTGATTTGATCTTTTGGAGATCAATATGAGTCTGTTGCAAAACTAATAATAAATATTGGTTTTGGTCTAATAAGCAATTTATTACTCCTGCAATAACCTGCTTGCTTTCTGAGTGTTTCAAAGGTATATGTTCCTCGTGTGAACAACCTTTAATCTGTGTTGTTAAACACCCTTCTGTTCCGATGTGGTGAGTCGGAATTGGTTGGTAGTCTGGATTTGTTCCAAAAATAGAGGTGTAGATGCGAGGGAATATTCCCAAGGGCATCTATGAAGTCAACGTCTATTGTTGAAGTCTGTGAGGAAAGGAGTTTGGGATAACTCACTACCTCTGATACCAAAACGGGGTTTTACTCTCTTTCTATAAATCTGAGGGGTTACAAATTAATTTATACCCAAGTCTAAGGACTAAAGTCCAATTTTTAAAATTGTCTAATAAAGACAAAAAGTCTAAATCACCTTATTTATACAAATAAGTAGAAAACTACCTTATTTTTACAAATAAGTTGTAAAAGTGCCTTAATCATAAAAAGAACTCTTTAATTGATATAGATTTAACCACGTAGCATAGTCTGTTGTGATATTAAATTCGACGACATGCATTGCGAAATTGTTGTAAATAATTTAACGATATCTGCAATTTGTCGTAGAATACCATCTTCCACAATACTTAAAAAATATTGTCGTGGGTTTCCATAGGAAGGATTTTTTAACAACATTTATTTTCAAAATGCCATCCTTATGCATATTTAACGACATTTTGAGACTAATTGTCGTCAAAAGTGTGTCATAGAAAGGCTTTTTTCTTGTAGTGTTAGTGGGGCCTCACGTGATCAATCGTTTGTATGAGAGCTTGGGTCTTTATGATGTTGGCTCCCCCAATGTTGTTCATGTCTTTTGTAATCAACTCAATGCTTCTCCCCAACAAAAATTCTCTCTCTCTAGTACTAGAATAATGATACACGTGATATACATTGGTGTGTGATTTATTTGAACCAAGAGTAAATATCTTTGAACATTATTGTCAATTTTATGATTTAGTTTTCTTTCAATTTTATGATCTACCTAATGGGTGATAAATATTTGGAATGTAAATAAAAAAACATCCCTATAAAACATAAACTTTGTTTGATTTGTCGGCTAAAACTAATCGAACATAATATGAGACCGAAGTTGCAAATATTTCTAAAGCACAATTATCCTATAATAGCAATAAGACATATTAAGTTATGTTCTTCTAGTTAAAGTTTTGGCAGACATATTACAAGAAACATAAATATATTATTAAATAATATGTAGATATATTTTATTACCTAGACATAATAATTAGTAGACATATTTATAAGACATATAAATAATATGTAGATATAATAAAACAATAGACATGTATAGTTATAAATAGCATGTTAATATAATAGAGTAGTAGACATATAAATAACATGTAGATATAATAGAATAGTAGACATGTGTAAACATAAATAACGTGTAAAAAAAATAAAGAAATAATTAACATGTTACTTCATAGTTCATAAGCATGTTTTAGGTACATAATTTTAAATTATTTTTGACTACATATGTTTTTACTTGATAGTTGATATATATATATTAAACATATTACATTAGGAACATGTGTTACTTTATTTGTCAGTTTAATGAAGAATTGGGTCGGTGCGAGTTATATCCAAAATAATTTATTTGACCACGTTGGAGATTGTATTTCTTATTTTTTTGAAAAAAATGGTATATTCCAATTCTTTATATCAAACATTTGGGTGGGTCAGGGTTTTTTTTAGAGCATGACAAATATTTTTTGACCCATCTATTTAAATGTGGGCTTTTATTTTCTCTGTTATTGGGCTTCATTTGTTTTGTCTTTACCTTTATTTCATGGCCCATTTTTATTTTCTACATTCGGATTTTATTATGCCAATGTTTAATGGAACAATATAATTTCTCCATTTTTGATCATCAGAAGTCAAAAAGCCTCATTTTCTTTGCTTATTTTTTACACATTGCCAGCACCATTTTTTTCTTTTTTCAATTGTTCAACAATGGTCTACGCAAGATTCTCGATGAATCCAGTGTAATTATTTCATTAATTTCGATTCATACGTTCCCATCTTATATTTTAATTTTTCAATTGCAAATTTATTATTTCTTCATTAGTTTGTATTTGCACCTCAATCCATCCAGTTCATTTTCAAATCTCCATGATCGTACCTTTTCTATTCTCCATCTTTATGCAATTTAAATTAAGTTTTTATATGCAATTTTATTCTTTTATTTTTTTAGTGATTCATGTTTTGTTCTTGTAGAATGTTTCATTCTTGTGGTCATTCCCCTTCACATGTTTGCAATATATTTGTGTCCTCTCCGTGTACTCATATCATATATTTTGGAGTGACGTTCCTTACTGCATATTTTACTTGGTTAAGGTCACATCAGTTGTCAAGTTTCAAATTTCTTTATTATCATATTTGTTGAATCTAAACTTATCTAACTTTCAAATTTAAATTGATTGTTAGTTGTTATTTATTTGATTATCCGTTTATGCTAAATATTTATTTTTTATTTTAATTATAATTTTTTTTTTAAATTTAGTAATGGAAATATTAGAAATTTGTTTATTTATTATTTATAATTAGTTTAAATTCAATTTGTCCTTAATTAAAAAGTTGTCCTTAAAACTAATTCTAAAAATAGATTGTCTTTCATTAGAAAGATAGTAAGAGATTTGTCCTTTGAAAAAAAAGCCCCTAAATAAAATTATGGCTTTGCCCCGGTCACAATAACACCCCATTTTTTGATTGGTTATTATTTTCAATTCTTTAAATATTTTCATATTTTAAATTCTCGTCAGATTCTACTAGACATATTTTAACTAATTATGACTCACAAATAACTTATTTTTTAATACAAAATTTCAAAAAAAGGGTCAAAATAGTACATTAAAAATCTTACTGCAGTTCAAAGTTTCCACTATATTCGATTTTCTGCCGTATAAATTTCCTTATATATAGTGAAGCTATGAAGCCCTAGCTTTTTTAGGGTTTTGAGGTTTGAGAGAAACAAAAAGCAATGGAAGCACCATCTTCAAAAAACTACACAACAAGGACAGTCAGATATAAGCCTCAAACAATTCCACACGAGATCATTGAGGAGATATTCTTTAGACTCCCAGTCAAGTCTCTGTTGCGATTTAAGCGCGTTTGCAAACAGTGGTTCTCTACAATATCAGATCCCAATTTTCACAAGAGAGTATCGGGGTCCGTATTACTCATTAACAGAGAGACTCACACTTTTTGCACTATTGACGATGATAAAGCTCTTGTCAGTGATGCTTTTTCTGTGCCGTGGAGCAATTCCAAGACATATCCTAAGGAGCATGTTGTCGTCTCGAATTCCTGTAATGGAATGGTACTCGTAGCTTTTGGTGAGTCATTGTTCTTGTTCAATCCATCCACTCGTTATTTTGTCAAAGTTTTAACACTTGACCGCTTGGAACACAATCGTTATGACACTGTTGTGGGACTTTGTTACGACACGCATGCTAATGATTACAAGGCTGTAGTAAGGTTTGCACTCAAACCGCCTACTTACGCATGCCTTTTTGTGGTAGCTACATGTTTGAAAACAAAACAATGGACAAGGATTAGTTTTCCTTTCACTCAAGTTTGTGCGGTAAGGGATGGGCCTGTGGTGAATGGACTACTACATTGGACAGTCTGTGGCTCGACCCATGTTAAATTTCGCTTTGGCTGCCGAAATATCATAAGGTTTGACCCTCGCACAAATAAGTTCGATGTTTTTCCATCACCAAAATCCAAGTTTGGGAATGTAAACGAGATTGTTGGTCTTGGAGTTCTAGGCGGATGCCTTTGTATGGCACGTGCAGATAATGAAGATCAAGGACGCGTTGAGATACTGACAATGAAGGAATACGGAGTGGTGGAATCTTGGACTAGTATGTTTGTCTTGTCGAATTTGAGGAGGATGAATCCCTATCATGAAAGCTTGACTCCGCTCCTTATTACAAAAGATGGCGAAGTTCTGCTAATATTAACGAGTTTGTTGAGACATTCGATGAAACTATTTGCGTACAATCCTAGAACAAAGTTTCGAAGGTCGATTATTTCTGGATTCCCTTTTGTTGAAGGAGTTTCGTTCATGGAAAGTTTAGTCTTGCCCACTGGCTACGGTTGGGATCCAATACAACACGGTAAGCTCGGGCGAATAGTAGAGTTCAGAAGCTGATTCTATCTATAATAGTTTTTCTGTCTTTGCATGAAGGATATTTTGTGAGTTGTTTTTTCTTTGGCATAGTATTTTCTTTATGTGGTGGCTGTGGGATGCAAACTTGCTTTTACCGTTTTTTTTTTCATAACATAGAAAGGCTTAAATTAAGTACAGTACCAGATTTATGCAATACGAATGGCTCTGTGTATCACAATACTAGTCGTTGTAACCAAATCTTTGATGTTACAATTGATTGTTTCTCTAATTGTTTCGGCAATTGTGTTGCTCAGTTGCTCCTGTAAAATGTAAATTATACTGGCCATTATTTGCACAATCAAGATGCAGATTTAGCTAATTAAGTTACTGTGGAAAAGTTAAGCGATTTTGAATATACCAATGCAGAATGATGATCAATTACAAAATTACCGACAATAAATTCTGGTTTATGGGATAAATAATTGAGAGGAGAGTTCAAATATTGCACCAATTCCGGACGTGAAGAGCAGAGAAAATCTAAAAACCAGAGCTTGTATACCATGTTATCAAGATCAATTTTTGGGAGACATAAATTTTGGAGATGCTTTGAAAACAATAATTTGTGTATCTGTCAACAACGAACTTTGTTTAAAATTATACTCCTAATGGATCCAGTTTACTAACCAATGTACAGGCGACATGTCACTGTGTCTCTTGACTGTGTTCCCAACTCACGTCCATGTAGAAAACTCATCTCCTTGTAGAATTACTCATTCAACAGATTGTCTACGAAGCTTGGGATACATGTCTTTTTGTCAAGGATATGATTAGATTACCCAGAATAATCACCCCAAACAGATCCTTAATGTTGGATTATCATATATATGCTGTTACAAATTGTACTGAAACCTGTTCTATATTTGGTTTTTTCACCTATGGATTTCCTGTTGTACTTATTTTTAATAGAATAAGCTCAACAAAGTTTCAATTTATAAAAACCAACTTCAACATAACTTATGAAATTTCCTAATGATCCCTTGTGTTGGAGGACAAATAAGAAAAATAATAATCAGATTACTGAACAAAAAGGCCAATAGTATTGAAAAGAGTTAAAGAACTAATAGATACTGACTTGAAAGAAAACACCCAGCATCAATATGCTTGCAAAATATATATACCTTCCGGCCCAAATTAAGATTTCGCCATTCTTTTTTTTCTCTAAAAGAAATAAATTAAATCATTACGATGAAATTAGTGCATTCTTAAAAAATGTGATACGCTCTAATTAGGACGGCCAAAGTAATTTATCATATAGAATTGAAGTCTTTCCAATTGTTTGTCTGCTGAGTTTGTTTGTGTCGTGTCGGATCCCAACCATACCCAGCGGGCGTGACTAGACTTTCCGCAAATGAAGTCAGATACGACGAGGTGCCAATAGAAGGGATTTCAAATATGCATCTTTGCAAATTTGTTTTAGGATTGTAGGCCAATACTTTCATCCAATTTCTCGATTCACTCATCATTAGCAGAAGCAGAACTTCACCATCCTTTGTAATAAGGAATGGAGTCAAGTTTCCGTGAGAAGGATTCGCCCTCAAATTCGACAACGCAAACATCCTAGTCCAAGAATCCATCACCCCATATTCCTTCATTGTGTCAGTACTAGCTATCTCAACATCCCCATCTATTTTAAAATCCGTTCGATTGTTCCCATGCGCCATACAAAAGCATCCGCCTTAAACTCCAAGACCAACTATAGCGTTTAAATCCCTAAACTTTGACTGTGATGGAAAATCATGGATCTTATTTTTCAGTGGATCAAACCTAATGATCTTTTAGGCTGCAAAAAATTTATCATCGGTTGAGTCACACACTGTCCAATGCATTAGTCCATTCATCACCAGCCCTTCCATTGCACCCCAAAAATCAAAAGGGAAACATTTCAGATGCAAGCATTACTACGGCCTTGTAATCATTAGCATGCGCGCTGTAACAAAGTCTAATACGAACAGTAGCAATAGTCTTGCATGTGATCAAGTGTTAAAACTTTGACATAATAACGAGGAATGGTATGAACAAGAACAAAGATTTGCCAAAACCTGTAAGTGTTGGAAAATGCAGAATATTGTAGGAAGATAGCAGAAAACTAAACTGATTGATACAAGAGGTTTTTAATTTTACTAACTTGTTCTTTCTTTTTTAATTTTTCTCTGTTAATAAAATACATAAGAAGCACACATATATATAATCTGCCTTAGATCATTCTAGGCTCTTGATTATTCTAGGCTCTTAATTAATTATACTTTGGTAACATAAGAGACTAATAAATGCATTGTTTATCTTCTAGAACTTCTAGATGCATACTAATTAATAAATTACAAATTATATTTTAACACCCCCTCATAATTTGTAATCTTCATCAACTTCGTGAAATGATTGAGCTTCTCTGTTGTAACTGCCTTGGTGAAAATGTCACTGCAATTGTCATTTGTCTTGCAAAACTTCAACTCGATTTCCTTATCTTCAACCAGTTTTCTAATGAAGTGATGTCGTAACTCTATGTGCTTTGACCTTCCATGAAATATTGGATTCTTTGTCATTGCTATTGTCGACATATTATCACAAAAGATAGTTGTTGGTGAAACTTGTTCTTGCTGCAAATTAGCCAAAATTCTTCGAAGCCATACCGCTTCACATGCTGCAGTTGAGGCTGATATATATTCTGCTTCAGCTGATGAGAGTGCCACACTACTTTGCTTCCTTGAACACCATGAGATGGTTTTGGTTCCTAGGCAAAAAATATAACCAGATGTGCTTTTCCGGTCATCAACTGAACCTGCCCAATCGCTATCGGTATAGCCGATTAAATTATTTTCCACTTCCTTCTCGTATTTCAATCCATAACTTTTTGTTCCTTTAATATACCTGAGGATCCGCTTCGCTGCAACATATTGAAGCTTGCTTGGCTCGCTCATAAATCGAGAAACAATGCCAACCGCATGAACAATATCCGGCCTTGTATTTGAGAGATAAATCAACGAGCCAACGAGACTACGATAAAGTGTAGAGTCAGCCTTTTGAGCACCATCATTCCTTGAGTGTTTTTCATTCACTGCCATAGGGGTAGCTACTGGCTTGCAATTGAGCATGTTAAATTTTTTCAATAAATCTTCTGCATATTTCTCTTGAGAGATAAAAATGCCATCTTTAGATTGCTTCACTTGAATGCCAAGAAAATATCTCATAAGCCCCAAATCTGTCATCTCATATTCTTCCATCATTTTCTTTTTAAATTCAACAATCATTTCTTGCTTGGTGCTAGTATATATTAAATCATCAACATATAGGCAAACTATGAGAAAGTCACCTTTGTCATCTTTCTTCACATAAAGCGAGGGCTCACTTGAACTTCTAATGAATCCATTTTGTCGAAAATATCGATCAATCTTGCTATTCCAAGCTCTCGGAGCTTGTTTAAGGCCGTACAATGCCTTATGAAGCCGATAAACTTTATCTTCACTTCCTTTGATCACATAGCCTTGTGGTTGTTCAACGTACACCTCTTCTTCGAGCTCTCCGTTAAGAAACGCAGATTTGACGTCTAATTGATACACCTTGATTTGCATTTGTGCTGCAATGGCTAGTATAGTTCGGATGGTCTCCATTCGGGCAACGGGCGCAAATGTCTCATTATAGTCTATACCAGGGTGCTGAGAATACCCCTTTGCGACTAAACGAGCCTTGAATTTTAGTACCGAACCATCTTCTTGAAACTTGGTCTTGTAGACCCATTTCAACCCGATAATATCTTTTCCTTTCGGCCTTTTAACGAGTTCCCAAGTTTTATTCTTCTTTATGACGCTGATTTCTTCATCCATTGCTTTTCTCCATTTCTCGTCTCTTGCTGCCTCCTCAAATTTTTGTGGTTCACAAGCAACAAAAGCCACATCACATGATGTATAAATATCTTCGAGTGACCGCATTCTCCTTGGTGGAGACTCAGGTGAACTTGGTGTCGGACTTATTGGTGTAGAATTTGGTTCTTCCACATTTGTTGAATTATTTCCTTCTTCCTCAACGATCAACGGTGTTCCTAATGTTTCATTCTCAAAACACCATTCTTTTAATTCATCAAATACAACATCTCTTGAGATCACCAACTCCTCTGTTCTTGGATTGAGAAGTCGGTACGCCTTGGATTCTTCGCTATATCCGATGAAAATATATTTCTCGCCTTTCTCATCAAACTTTTCCCTGAATTGAGATGGAACATGAGCGTAAGCAATGCAACCAAAAACTTTAAAAGAATTTACCTCCGGCTTTTTGTTGTGCCAAGCTTCAAAAGGTGTTTTATTCAAAACAGCCTTTGTCGGTGCTCTATTAAGAATATGGACAGCCGTGTTGACAGCTTCTGCCCATAATTTATTCGGGAGTCTTTTTGCTTTTAGCATGCTCCGGGCCATTTCGACAATTGTGCGGTTCTTACGCTCCGCCACACCATTTTGTTGGGGCATGTATCGCGTTGTTAATTCCCGTTTTATTCCATTGTTTCTACAATATTGTAGAAACTCCTTCGACGTGAATTCTCCGCCTCGATATGTTCTCAAAACTTTGAGCTGCTGGCCACTTTGCTTTTCAACCAGCGCTTTGAAATTAAGGAAGGTGGAGAAAGCTTCAGATTTCTTCTCCAAGATGTACACCCACATGAATCTGCTAAAATCGTCAACAAAGAGAAGAAAATATCTTTTCCCTTTCAAGGATTGAGTTTGAGTTGGTCCGCATATATCTGCATGAACCAATTCAAGCGGAGCTTTTGCTCTCCAAGTTGTTTTGGTGAATGGTAGTCGGTGAAATTTCCCGTAAATACATCCTTCACATACTTTATTTTCACAACGAATGCTAGGAAGACCAACCGCCATATTTTTATTCTTGAGTACTTTGAGAGAATTATAATTCAAATGACCATATCTCATATGCCATAACAGAGAATCATCGACTTGGCTAGAATTTAAAGCGTAATTTGAATCCGGCGAGAGATGTAGAGGGAATACTTTATTCTGTGCCATCTTTACTTTTGTAACGATCTGACTTTTTTCTTTATCAATAATAAGGCATTCATCCTTATCAAAAATCATTTTGTACCCCCTTTTCATCAACTGCCCAATGCTTAACAAATTATGAGTTAGGCCTGGAACAAAAAGAACATCATGGATAAATTTGGATTTACCTCCTGTTGTTGAGACAGAAATGATTCCCTTGCCTTTTGCTTCATATAATTTTCCATCTCCAAGCTTGACTTCCGAAGCTATCTTTTCTTCTAAATTCACGAAGCAATTTTTGTTCCCGGTCATATGATTGCTACAACCGCTATCCAAATACCACATATCACGAGATTCTAGGTGAGAACTTAGACACGAGAGAAATAATTGATCCGAGTAATCATTCTTCTCGCAAAAATTTGCTTCATCCTTCTTCTTGAACCAACAATCTTTGTCCATGTGATTTGGATTTCTGCACCTAGTGCACTTATATCGGCAATCTTCACTTTGATGATTTGATTTTTTGCAAACAAAACAATGAGAATCACCTCGTTGATTGTTTGATTTGCCTTTTCCTCTTCCGTATCCGCGACCATGGCTAAAATTTTGACGTCCTTGATTCGAACTTGATCCTCGCCCATTATAGGACTTTTGGAAACCGCCACTTCTTGAATTTTCGACATCCGCCTTCTTGCTGGTGTCCTTGAAACTTACTTTGGATTGAAAAGCCTGTTCTATCATGCTCTCCGAGAACCTGTTAATTCTTTTCTCGTGGGCTTCAAGAGAACCCGATAATTCTTGTAAAGAGTAATTCGACAAATCCTTTGATTCTTCAATGGCTGCAACAACATGATCAAATTTTTTAGGAAGACTTCTTAAAATTTTCTCAACGATCTTCTTATTTTTGATAGTATCTCCATAGCTTCGAATTTGATTGATTATACCGGAGACTCGAGAAAAGAACACTTGCACCGTTTCACTTTCTTTCATCAATAGGTTGTCAAAGTCTCTCCAAAGTGATTGTAATTTGATAGAGATTACCTTTTGTGAACCTTGGAATTCACCTTTCAAAATGTCCCAAGCCTCCTTTGATTTTTTTGCTGGCAAAATTCTTGGAAAAATAGCTTTGCTTAGCCCCTGTTGAATGAACAGCAATGCTTTGGCATCCTTTTTCTTGTTTTCTTTATGCTCCTTTTGTTTGGCTGCACTCCATGTTTGAAAAACTTCGGTGGACTCCGGTTCTTCGTATCCATCTTCAACAAGATCCCACAACTCTTGAGAGATGAAGAGAGTCTTCATTTGGAGACTCCAAAAATCATAACTTTCGCCATCAAAGATTGGGATTAAACTTTGGGCATAACTAAACCCAGAAGCATTTGAAGTTGCTGCCATTTTGTAAGCTCTGATACCAAATTTGTTGGAAAATGCAGAATATTGTAGGAAGATAGCAGAAAACTAAACTGATTGATACAAGAGGTTTTTAATTTTACTAACTTGTTCTTTCTTTTTTAATTTTTCTCTGTTAATAAAATACATAAGAAGCACACATATATATAATCTGCCTTAGATCATTCTAGGCTCTTGATTATTCTAGGCTCTTAATTAATTATACTTTGGTAACATAAGAGACTAATAAATGCATTGTTTATCTTCTAGAACTTCTAGATGCATACTAATTAATAAATTACAAATTATATTTTAACAGTAAGTACCAAGCCATTACAGGAATTCGAAGTGTATAAAGTGTGTCAAACCTTCAACATATATTAGGCAATTTCAGCATTAGTAATAATTTCAATTGTACTTAATAATCATATTAGATTTCTTTTTTCAGAATTAGAGAAACAAACTTAACACTAAGGCTTCGTTTGATTGCAAAGATAGAAAAATAAAATAAATTTAGTTAGTTTGTGTGAAAAGATGAAAAATGAGGTGAGAGGTGTTGCTCACTTTATGAGTAGATATCATCCATCCTTCTATATTTTTTGTGGAAATTTTTACTCACCACCAAGCAAACAAAATTTCTTCATGAAAAAACTTAAAAATCAAGAAGATATCACCCCTATCACTCAACTTATTTTCCATCTTTTAACCAAAACTAACTCAATTTATTTTTTTTTTCTTCATGAAAAAAAGAAAATAAAAATTGTTAATTTTTATGAGAAGTTTGAAAATAAGTTGTAAGTTGCGAGATGTCTTGTTACTTTGTGAATTTTTCTATAGAAAAATTTTCTTTGGTGATAGAGAAAGAAAAACTTTCCACAAAAAATAATAAAAATTGAAAAATATTTAATTATAAAAATAAGCATGAAATGGGGATCATATCAATCGCCTTGGCATGTGAGGCTGAAAATAGATTCCATTAAAAGAAATCGAAGGAAAGGAGTAATAGAAATCGAAACAAGTGGTGGGGCAATTGTGGGGCTGGCCCAGGCCTTAGCCTCTAGTTAACATATTAATAGTAGTCAGCCCATGGTTCATTTGCTTATCTCAACCCATGGTTCATTTGCTTATAACATGGTGGTTAACTGTTTTATGGATATATATATATAGCGTAAGAGATTGAGAAATATATAGTCGCTAATAAGTAAAGTGGGGTTACATTACAATATAATTTGTGATTTCGAACAAAAATAGGTGATTAACTTGGCTAGCACAGTTGATTATATAATGGTGAACTATTGTCATATCCAGAGGTGGAGGGAGTAAAGGACCACCTGAATTTTTGAGAAAATTTTCCTGAGTATTTGGGTTTTTTATAATAGTGTGAAAAGTTGGGGGGGCTTGTGTAATTGGAAATTGAGAAAATTTTCATGAGCATTTGGGTTTTTTTATAATTGTGTGAAAAGTCAGGGAAGTTTGTGTAGTTAGAAATCTTGGCTAGTGGCGAGAGGCCTTTGTGCGCCATGTGTTAGAAGTTCGGGTTTGGGATTTGTAATCATAGAGTGGGGGAAGTGTTATGGGGGGCGTGCATAAGGAGGGATACTTTTGAAATGAAACTATCGATGCAAAAAGAACAAATTGCTTTTTATTTTTGTCTCTGTGGCTATTGACAATGAAACTATCAATAATGAAGATATTATTTAGTGTTTTTGAAATATGAAATTTCAAAGGAGAATATTGTAATTAGATATGTCATTTTGATTTTTGATGTATAAGATGATAAGTATTTTAATATAATATTTTGATTTTGGCCTTATTATAATATATGAAAACAAAAAATTTGTTAAGTTTATTAATTTTGACCCCTCCTGAACTTAATTTTTGACTCCGCCCCTGGTCATATTACAGGATAGTTTGTGATTTTAATATTGTCTTGTCTCAGTAAAGAAATAGCATATATAAAATATGTAAGATGATGGTCAAGCTATCAAAATTTTAAAATTAATTTTTTGGACTAACTTGTAATTCAAATGGTAAATATTCATCTTATTAGAGGAAATGGACCAAAATTGTTGAAGATTTCTTTATTTTGTTTCTTGATTGGTAAATATTCTTCTTATTATAGGAAATGGGCCAAAATTGTTGAAGACTTCTTTATTTTGTTTCTTGATTAAGCAATAGTAAGAGTAATTTTATTAATCATGGTTCAAATATTGTGACGGGCAAATTGTTAATTTTTTTTTTCTAAAAGAATTTTATGCATTTTTTTTAAGGTAGTACTTGGACTATGTATATATATATATATATTATACAAAGTGATATATTCATTACACAAGAATTTGATAATTGCGTCCATGTTAAACGAATTTGAGACCTTCATATTATGGGGATAAGGAAGATGCTAACTATTTATATGGCTCTTGACTAGGAGTATTTAGACTTAATGACAAATTAAATCTATTTTCCCATTGCAGTTAATATCATTGGTTTCGAAATTTAATTTAGTAAAATTAATATTAAAATTTGCTTTGTGAATAATCAATCAGTATGTTGCGATTGTAAATGGTCTTATAACCTAATGACATTCTCTTTATTCTTGTATTATAGATATTACATATTCGAAACCTTTAAACCAACTTAATAACTTTTTTTAAGAAAAGTAGTATGCTGCGATTAAGTTTGCACTTGTCACTTTTTTAGTACCTTAAAAAACATTCCACAATCTAGTTTGTTGAGCACAAACAACACCACCCACCCCCCAATCCCCCAAACCAACCCCCCTCCACTTTCTCCGACAAATATTTGGTACACCCTTTGAGTTTATAGGATATTGCACAATATTTTTACATTTTATAATTATGAGCTATAATTTATATATATTTTTTCTCTAAATGTTGCTAGTATTGATATTAACTTATCTAAAGAGTAACTTGAGATATTATAAAATTCTTAATTCATTTATAGCCTAGTCTTGAAATCCGTATATCGTTTTTTTTCAAACTTTTGTGTATTTCAAGACTTTTATATATGTTAGTGATTTTATATAATCCATATGAATATTTGAAATAATATAAGGGGCAATTGGGTATAAGAGTTCATTCCAATAATAATATAATTATAAATGACACTTACAATTTAGCTATATAAATTAAGAACACTGTACAAAAACGACACTTATACCATTTCTTTATAACATCCCACGTGTTATCAGAATTGGTGCTAAATCTGTTTAGCACTAATTTGTTTTAGCACCAATGGTGCTAAATCTGTTTCAGCAACAATGGTGTTAAATCTGTTTAGCGCCAATTGGTTTTAGCACCAATTAATGGTGCTAAATCTGTTTCAGTAACAATGGTGCTAAATCTGTTTAGCACCAATATGTTTTAGCACCAATATATTTTAGGAACAATGGTGCTAAATCTGTTTAGTGCCGATATGTTTTAGCAACAATTGTATTAAATCTGTTTAGCACCAATCTGTTTTAGCACTAATGGTACTAAAACATTGGAGCTAAATAATTTTAACACTATTTAAAGCCATTTAGCACCTTTTAACACACTAACAAGTAATCTGATGGTTCTAAAAGCAATTTAGCACTACTTTTCACAAATGTAAAGTAGTTTTGAAGGTGTTAAAAGCCATTTAGCACCACCTTTCAACAAGAAGCAACAAGCAATCTGAAAGTGCTAAATGCATTTAGTACTACCTGTCACCACACATGAAAATAACCAGAAGGTGTTAAATGTATTTAGTACTACCTGTCAACACACATGACAACAATCAGAAGATGCTAAATGTATTTAGCACCACTTATCAACACACATGACAACAACCAGAAGGTGCTAAATAGTTTTAGTACAAATACAAAACATAAAACAACAAAATTAATGAGATTATCATCTACTCAATTTATTTATATGTATATATCTATGGATCGACGTAGGGTTCGTGAAAAAAAAAGTTGCAATCAATTTTATTTTTCAAATCCCGCTAGGTTGTCGAAATTGGTCAATTTCGATAGCAAAACGACCTCTGATCGTCTTGATTTTTCGTGCAATTATTGTAACTTTGTCTTCCGAATAACATATCCAAAAATCACCCCAATCCAACAGTTCGATCAAAAGTTATATATGTTTTATGACTGCACCTGCAGAAAAAAGAAGAAAAAAATGATGAGAACGGCGATACGATCGGAGAGTTAGGGGGTGGTGGTGGTGGTGGAAGAGGTGAGATCGTTAGTGAGACAGAGAAATATTTGATGGTTGAATAGGAATCTCGATAGAGAGAGGAGGTATTGGAAGTTTCAGTGAGGAGGGGCAAATTGATTCACCATTACTGTAGCAATCAATAGTGTATATGATAAAAGATGTTTTTATTAGGAGTATTTTTGTCTATCAACATTTATCGTTTTCCTTAAAATAAATTAATATTATGAAAAGTGTTCTTATTGTAAAACCAGATTATGAAATTAATACTACTTCCCTTTATCAAACATGAGTCCGTCCTTAGAGTTATAAAACATTACAGAGTGAGGTCTTATAACCCATAATCTCATAATATAATTGGTGTTTACCTTAGGAAGAATAATACTAAACTTCAAAAAACAAAAGATGTAAATACTCAAAAACTCTTTGAATTGGTTCGAATTTTAGTTCGTTCCTAAGTTTGTAAAATGGTGAATTTATACTAGAAGTCTCTTATAATTCATGTCAAAAGTTTACGAATCCTAATTTTATAAAGATCAAACTTTTTATATGAAATTACCGTTTTAGATTATAAAAACAAACAAAAACTCAAATTAAACGCGCACTGAAAAGTAAGGTAGAGGCATCCATGTATCTTTACACCCTTTCTAGATAGGGCACTCCTTTATTATTTATGTTGAAAGGAAGAAATCTTCTAAAATGATGTGACTTGAAATCCTTAAAATTATGAGCTTCAACTGATCGATTGATGTTATCTTTGTAGTTCCTAATTCGTGGATAAATTTTTTTTCTTGAACAAACGATATTGTTATGGAAGGGATTGAATTCATGTTGCATTTGTAGCTAGATTGGGTTAGTCAATCTCGAATATGAGACATAAAACAGTAAAGATATTAAAAAAACACCATGGGTTAAATTAATAAGGGCTAAGGTGGCCCTTTAATTTTTGAAACTTGGTATTTTAATGTTAAATTATCTTGACAAAATTGAAAAAATAAATAAATAAATACATATATATATATATTTAATACCTAATTTGCTGTCTTTTAATTTAAAAAAATAAAAAATATTACTATTATTGATTTTGTCCTCCTTTAACAAGATTTATTTTATTTATTTATTTTTAGCTTTATTGTTACTCTCTTTAAGAAAATTCCTGACTCCTCCCTGCATGCAAGTATAAAATTTTGCTAAGGCCAGGTTGAACCACCGGGAGTACATATCAAATACATATAAATGTATAATAATTTTTTACCCAAAAAAGTAAAATAAAGATCTAAAATATATGTGGGCTTTAATTGGAGGAACATTTAATTTTATAATGGGCCATTAACATTTAATTTTGAATGGCTGGATCACACAAAACAAAGCTTCCAAAAATCGCCTGTTGAATTTAATAATCATAATTATGTTCCATTCCATAATTAAGCAAGTAGGGGGGACTATGAATCACAAGATTACCAAACAAATATTCTTCTTGTTATCTCTATGATTGAACTCCACAAAAGTCTATATCTTACTCTCTTTAACTAGAATATTTTTTGTAGCTTAATTTATAGTTACTCTCTTTAAGAAAATTTTTGACTTCGTCCCTGCATGAAAATATAGAATTTTAGTAAGGCTAGATTGAACCACCAGAAGTACATATCTAAATACATATATACTATCACAGGGGCACATTCTACATGTGTGTAATAGGATATTTAGTGGTTTTTCACATTATGAACATATAATCATGTTTGGTCCATTGCTAATCAATGGTGCTTTCGTGGTAAGGGTCATAAGTTCCAAGTCTCCACCGTAATATTGTATTGTACTTATTTAATACGTGATAGGGGTAGTTTAATAATTTTGTGTACATACCTAAAACTCTTTGTTCACGTTTAATATATAGAATAGATGTTTAATAATTTTTTTAACCAAAAAAATAAAATAAAAATCTAAAATATACGTGGCTTTTAAATGGAGGAACATTTAATCTTATTGAGGGCCATTAACTTTTACTTTTGAGTGGCTGGATCACACAAAACGAAGCTTCCAAAATCACTTTTTGAATTTAATTCAATAATTATAATTATGTTCCATTCTATAATTAAGCAAGTATGGGTGATTATGAATGACAAGATTACCAAACAAATATTCTTCTTGTTATCTCTATGATTGAAGTCTATAAAAACCTATGTATATGTGATTTGTTGTCAACCACTTGTACATTAGTTTAAAACATTAATGCTTACTTATAGTTCTCCTTAATTATGTAGCCATTAATAACAATAATGAGATTCTTAGCTTTATGAAATAAAAGTGCATGATTCCTTAACCTAATATAGTTTCTATAGGATAACATATATATAATGTTGTATAAACTATATGTGCAGAAAGGAACATGAGAAAGTGAGGAGAAAAAGCAAATTCATTAATATCTAATACACAAATTATTGAGTAGGATTAACATACATACATACATACATACATACATACATACATACATACATGCATGCATATATATGGACGGTTCAGTTCAAGTTACACCGATGAAAAATTAAGAAGTTTTACACCAATCCATTATCTTTTTTTTTTTTTGATATTCATAATTTACCAACTCCACTGTTAGATAACTATTTTTATTGTGTTTATCAAGTATGCAAAATTTCAAATCAATCCAATATTTATAACTAGGTGGTGGTCTGCCGCTTACCCTAGTTAGGCGGCCGCCGAGCCTTAGCATGTGGCAATTCGGCAAAAATAATGAAGTTTTTTACTCGCTATTTCTTTTTCATCTTTGAATTATGATATTTGTTCAACAAACTATCAATGTCATTTTTACAAGAAAATTTTAATTTTATTTGTATTATATTATTTTGATAATTAATATATATTAAAATCGTTTGACTGATTAATTCCTGACTAGTTGCCCTTCACTACCCTAAGAACGCCTAGATTTGTAGATTATTGGTATATATATATAAACCAAAAATCATTTTCTGCTTTTAAAAATTTTAGTATCTAGCTAACACATATTGACTAGTATCTCTAGTGGAAAATACTTTCGTGATTAGGGGAGAGGTTTATGTTTCAATTTTTCCATCCCCTCCCTTTCAAATCGTAAATTAATATCGAACTTCAAGTGTATTCATATACGCATCCCTACTTAATTATTAAAAAAAAAGGAAGAAAAAAATTTAATCTAGCTAGTACCTATATAATCATTCTGCTAGTACTGATATAATCAATAATCCAAAATTATTAGTAAAAATTGTGTTATATAATTTCAAATGAGTGATATTGAATATCGATATGCATTTTCTTTTTGAATTTTAGACAGCCTTAATTTTATTATGGTGACTCAAACTTTTACTAGCATTTCTCTTTATCTCCTAACTAAGAATTTATATTTAATTTACTTTCACATTTTTTAAAATAAGTTTAATGTAATCAACGGTTTTAATTAGAACAAAATTTGTATTTGTATACACGATCTATCTTGACTTTCGGTACATTGATTATGTTATGAAAAGAAAATCAATTAGGTTAAAGCATTCCAAAAACAAATTGGTGAACTTTTAATTAGACAACGTGGGTGTATTACATATTTTTCAATTAACATCATGGAAATTTGGCTTGCCGTTGGGCTAAGAAATGAATTCAAATTTTTCTCACTAACAAAAATATGGTTTAGTGACGAAAAAAATAATTCTTTTCGGCACAAATTATATCAGTAACAAAAGGAATTTCGTCATAACGCATGTAATCACTGAAGTGTTACATGACACAAAATGATTTTACTCACAAATGGTTTTGGTGACAAAAAGTCTGTGTTTTACTAAATAATCCTTCTTTCGGTGGGATAAGAAGTTTTAGTAGAATAAATAATCTGCTTGAATATTCAATCCTAAAGAACACTAAACATGGGATAGGATAAATTTATCATATCCCATCCTACGTCAAACGCAGCCTAAATGTATATATTACGCACCTATAAATATAAATAGTAATTAAATTAGGCATAAATTCTCATGTAAAGTATTATTTATTCCATTTATAGTATAGTTAACATGTAAGTGCTCTTATAACACATGTTATCATTTTCTTTAATATATATATTCTAGATCCCATGCATACGCTATGTGTGCTATTCAAACATATCTAATTCAAACCAAAATATAAAACAAAGATGTTAAATGGTTTGGTAGTTAAACAAGAGATTATTTTGTCAAAGGTTTAAGGTTCAAATCCTCTTGTAACTATATGTTTTAATTAAATAAGAGACCGGATGGATAAAAATAGCCAATTCAAAAGTTTGACACAGCTTTATGTTATATAATAGAGTGAAGACAAAGATGGTATCTTGTTAAAATATTTCAATGGCACTAAGGAGTAGTATAAGTCTGGAAAAACTTCAATAGGCATCTTTTTCTTCTTCTTCTTTTTTAATTTAATTGAATCAAATTAAAATCAATTTAATCTAACATTTAAGTGGATAGGTAAGCCTATGGATTGAATTAGATGCTAAATTCTAAAATTAACATCAAATCAAATTAATTGCGAATGGTTTAAAAACTATCAAATTAGATCCAATGAACGCCCTATAATAAATTCTAGGGCACCTACAATTTTGTATTCATTTATTTATAGGGCAAAAGGAAGTAACGCCATTATTATTTTCAAATTAGTGGGCCACACACTACCGCATGTAGCAAGGACCACATTCGAATGTTATTATTATTATAATTATTTATTTATTATTATTATTATTATTATTATTATTATTATTATTATTATTATTATTATAATAATAACCTTTTTGTTGTTAAGGAAGAAACTATGGGAACCAGGAAGAAGGTAGGCAATTTAGCCCTTTTTGATCATTGGCATTTAGCTGTCGTTGGATAAAGAGGATTGGCTTAATCAGAAGCATCGGTTTTTTTAAGGAAAAAAAGAAAAAAAAGCATGTCTTGGAACAACATTTATTACGTCGCCCAAACAATTTTTCTATTTACGACGACAGACATTGTATTGTTGAAATGTATCAAAGTGAAATAACATAATATGTATCGACTAAGTTAAATAATTGTCAAAAATTAATTTTAACTTAACTTCAACACTATTAACTTCTTTTTTACCAAAAAAAAAAAAAAATTGTGGTGGAGCACGGGCCGGCCTTGAGTTTTAAGAAGTCCTAGGAGAAAAGAAAATCAGGGCCATTTTGTATTTTTTTTGTAGTTGTGTAATATAAGTACACTAATAAACTCGCAACAAAATAAGTACCATAAATCAGATAACTAAAAGATATGGAGAAATTAGAAACATGTTAAATAATACAAAAAAAAATTATATAAAACAACCAAAAAAAAAGGAATTAACTGAAGACCACGTTAAAGAAAACTAATAAACAATTTTTTGAAAAATTTAAGCTTGAAAAAGATACGCTTAAGCATTTAAAGAAAACAAAGATGTGCTTCAATATTTGAAAAATTATAAAAAGAGGAATTTAAGTTTCTTAGTCATATATAATTTAGTTAAAAGAAAAACTTAAAAATAGAGTTTTATTCAGCCCAAAAAAAATAGTGAAAACAAAAACTAAAAAATACAGTTTTATTTAACAAAAACAAAAAAACTAACCTCAAATCGCCTAAATATGGAAACAAATCAGAAAAAAATATTGTTCGTTGTCAATACGGAAGATTGATATATGCTTACTTTAATTAGCGGTTGGAAGAATTTAAAACAAATAATTGATGGTTGATGATACCTTAGGCATTTAATAAGAAATAAAGACAGCCTCAAAAGATATTCCAACTAAAAATTTTTCGCTCGAATAAAGGTTATACTTATTTCTTTTATTGAACGTGAAAAGTTTTAACATTACCGTTGTATATATACATGTAAAAAAAGAGTTCAAAAAATTTAAAAGTTTTAACATATAAAAAGCTTTATACGACCACTTGAATCACTTATACCCAGAGCCGACTCTGGTCGAGCGAGACAAAACTTACCTATTAGATATGCTGTGCAGATGAACTAATAATAAATTCATTACTGTTTGGTAGATGGCTCAAGTCAGGACAAAAGTACACAACTGTTTAGCATTTGCAGTCCGTCAGATTGGGATGTATAATGATTGGGCTCACGCGTACCGTGTGAGTTAGGAAAAGGGAAATATTTTTGTAACAATCAAACGAGAAAATAAAAAATTCCCTTAAAAAAAATAAAATTTTCAAATTTTCAAAAAGGTGGAGATGTTGACATCTATAATATTTGTAAGAAATATTTTTACTTTTTATTCGATTTTTGACAATTAAATAAGGTGCATATTATTCAGTTATGAAGTACTGTATATAAATATGACAATGTTTTATTTAATTATCAAGAACTGAGTATATATGCTAATAGTAGAGCCGGCCCGGGACAGGGCTGGCAAGGCGACCACCCAGAGTCCAAAATTTTAGAGGGGCATAAATATTTATATATATATATATATATATTAAAAGTATAATATTTTTTTAATTAATAACAACTTAGGCTTTTAAAGTTCTAATTGTTTGTAAGAAAATAGTTCTTTACTCTTCTCCGATCTTTCTTTCCATATTCAATCTCAATCTTCTCATGCTACTAGATAGAATTAGAGAGGCACAAATATTTTTTCCTTCATTCATATTTATTTTAAAATAGTAAGGGAGAATTTGATATTTAATTGTAAGGTATTTTGTAGGATTTTTTGCAATTGTAATGTATTTTTTGTGCCATGTAAATTCTTATTATTGAAATAAAATTATTTTTTTATATATTAAAAAAACAATCATCTACTTATATATAAGAGGGTATCTTTTTGAGTTTTGCCCAGGGCCTACAAATGGCCAAAACCGGCTCTGGCTAATAGTCGGCATTAAGAACTAAATAACAGAGACCTTGCCCAGTTGCAAATGACCGAATGAAAATTGTAGTATTACTAAGTAGTTTTAGGATGCTAATATCTCTACCCTTTCAAAAGACAACTTAAAAGTAACTTTAAGCCGATCTCTATCATTTATCAGTTATCACTTTCAATTTATTAAATTCCAGTAGCCAAATGCTAATTTCGAGGAAATGCCTGGTTCAAATTCATTTGGTTTATTTATTTTTTTGAGACCTTTTTTTTAATTATATATCATTTGTTTGAACAATAATCACAAGTAATACGTTTGGCATAAATGCATTCTCAACAACCAATTAAAACCTAAATGGACCACTTTCCTACTCCGGGATGCCCTATTTTGGTTCCTTTTCTGTTGGTACAACCACCAAATCTATATCAAGTTTAAACAACAAAATCCAAAAGCATTTTTTTTTAAAAAAAAATATTTTCATGAAAATATTAGAGCATCCACATTAATGTAATATTTTAACAAGAAAATTTATAATAGTATTCGTCGACAGTCTATTGCAACTTCAATTCAGACTTGCATCGAACTTAACTCATCAACACTAAAGGCTGGCCTCATGCCGACACGGATCTTTGATTAATGCCCTAAGCGTAAGGACGGATCCATAATTTTTTTTAAGAGCTGGACTTGTGTCAAAGGAATACGTAAATTCAAAATTCTTTTAAATGGTAGTTTAATTTCAATTTATAAGCAAAAATCTGAGTGTAGGGTGCAAGCTTAACGAAATTTTTTTAAATTTACAACTTTTACACGCACTTTACTAAAATATTTTTCCACTGTTATTCTCCAATAATAAATAACATATATTTCTTTAGGATTAATAAATGACAAATTGCTGTTCATCATCAAGATTTCACCATCAATATCTTTTTCTTCCTAATTAAATATAACGCTAAGAAATATTTAACATTTAAATTTAATCTCAATCAATATTTAAAATTATTTATTAATTCAATTTAAACTAGTATTTAAAATTAATCACAAATTCTTATCAAACAATTTATTGCAAATTTATGGATACTAGATTTAACTCAAGAATAGCATGGATGTGCTTGTTTGGGATTAGAAACTCAAATATAAAGAAGGCTAGTCTAGTTGGTAAGGCATTCACCTGAATTTAGGAAGAGTTTCGAGTTCGAGTCTTATTCAGGAGAAGGGATTTTCATTATTATTGTAGTAAAAAAAACTAGATTGCTCAACTTACATTCAATTACACATGCATTCAATTCATTAAAACACATTACACCTTCAATTCCAAAACAGAGCCCTGCAAACCCTAGCACAAGCCCAAAAAAAGAACACTTCAATCCTCCTTTAAAACATAGCATTACCTTTACTACAAGCGAGAAAGACATTTTCTTCTACACTTCAATTCTTCCCCAACAGAAAAAACAACATAACTACAATAGAAAGACAATGAACCATTTCTTCTTGTCCCTCTAAAGCTCTTTCTCGCCTCTATAATTCTTCTCAATAACCTAAGAATTATCTCAATAGCTTTCACACTCATGGGGAGGATCACTCCATCGGAAGTACCTAAACCCATTCTCCTACAAAACATCAACAAACAAATTTGGAGAACTAGAGGGAGGATTTGGTATAAGAATAAAGTAGAAATAGCAAAAATTTTACCTAAAAACTGTCACATGCTCTGGATCTTCTACCAGGGTTTGTATCAGTCAAAGAAGTCTTCACCATTGTCTTGTTCATGCAATAACAAAGTATTGGGGGGTTGTACTTTAATTTTTTTTCCTCAGCCTTACTATGTTTTTCTTTATTTTGGGTATAGTTGATCGTGTATATATATATATATATCTCAATACATGTGTGTTTTTCATTTTAACGGGAACAAATTTGTTACTTCCCTTTTTCACCCCTTAAAAATAGTCACGTGGCTTGCACAAGCCTGATTTTATCTAATATTTTGACGATTCGTCCAATTCTGGACCAGAGTGAGATGAATGTGAAACTTCATGCAGTAACTTATGCGATTTGGAACTTCGTTGGCCAAATGAGACAAGAGGTAAACTTTAGGGGTGACTTTTGTAAATAACTCTAAAGAAAAATACTACCGACAAAATGAGAAAGAAAAATAGGGGAGCGAAAATCTAAAAGAATGAGATAGGGAGGATTAGGAAATATGAATGCATTTGGTTTGGCATTAGAAAAAAATGGTATTTTTTGTAAATAGTTTGCTTGGTTTTTGTGTTTTTATAAACAATGAGTTATGATACTTTATACTGAGCTTGAGATGGGCCACACTAATACTTACAGACTATATAACATTAGGACAAAAAAATTGGGTTGGTCTATATCACAACTCAATCACCCCCTAGATCTGTTTGTCCTTAGGTTATCACCAACCTCTGTGGTTAAGGCCCCAATCTGACACTGATCTCTGGTGATGGTTTAAGCCCAACCATTTTGATTATATTAGGGCTAGAGCCAACACAATGTCTTACGAAGGCTTCAACCAACATCAACCTCCAATTAAGACCATTACTTTACACTTACAAAGCGCTTAACAAAAGGAATGGTAGGAGCAAGAGACTCCCTAACCTTAGTGATTTCTTGATCTTCATTATGAAGAGCCATCGGGGGGAGGGTTATTTTGCTAAGAAATATAAATGACTTTGGCCTTAGACAAAGGGCCCTTTGATCACAATTCCTTTTAACAAAATATGAGGGGGTCATTATTATTGGTATACTTCACATCCTAAGAAGAAGTCATATTTCTCTTTCCTTTAGCAATAGCTTGGCCTTAGGCCTTCATCATCTCATGTTGCTGAGACCTTGCGCATTAAATTTGCCTATATTTGTATCGAATGTAGAGAAAAAAGGGATTACTATAAAGGACACAAACATGACATGTTAAAAAAAGAATATAATAAGGGTAAAAAAGATGAAGCCAATACCTCTAGATTCCAGAAGCAGGGTTAAAAACTAATATAAGTGGCTAAAGACTTATAAATGAATTTTACATGTTCTTTGTACGAGTGAATGTACATGGCAGGTCTTATATGATAAAACCATACTTGATGTTATAAGAGTAGCTGGCAGCACATTAGATCTATATAAAGTGTAATGATAGTATAAGCCAGTCAGAGCTCATCGGCGAAGTCTTAGCTAAGTTTTTATACGTGGTTGTGATCTAAGCTTGTTACGAAAGCTTTGACTAAGTGTAATGATGACTAATAGTCAAGACTTAGTAGTGAAATTTTAACAACTAGGTATTGCTCGTGCCGGACGGCACGGTGAAACAAATAAAAGGTGTTAGTTGAGGAAGAATTATTATTTGCCTGATGAACATCATTTTAATTGTAAAACTAATAAGATTAGATAGAAAAAAACATTCAATTCTTCAATAGGGTACCCAAAATATACATCCATAGAATTGTGTTTTCGCGTACAAAAGCTTAAATAATTTCGTCGACCAAGCCTTAAAACAGAACTTTGGGTTAGACAATATTTGTAGTGCCAGTTGTATCTTTTGGTGGTAAGAGAATGTTGTTCCGGTCAAAACTTGTACATCTTGACAACGCTACATACAGCTGACCGTGACTGAATATAGGTGTTCGCAAATTGAGGCCAATAAATTTAGCAAACTGGCCTTGAGATTTGTTAATGGTCAAGCATAAGCTAACCGAACGAAAAATTGACGCCCTATATACTAAACACATGATATTTATACATACTATATATATGTATAACCAAATACGTATATGTGATAGGTAGATAAATCTAATGACCACTATAACAATTTCAATTTAAGATGTATCTAATATACATGTGCCATTTAAGGAGCTAATACTCATCACATGATTATATCCATTAAAATACTTGAACGACTCTAATAAGTGAGCTAGTAATCTATTTATAATAAACTATTGGCTTGATAGAATACCATTAATAAAGAAATTAGTCCATTCAATAGCTGTGAAAATCCGCAAATGCGACCCCCGGGTCTCATTATCTAGTTTGGGAGTCTGAAATATCAAAAATGATTTCTTTATTTCATTTGCTTTTATATGTTGATAATTTATATCGGGTGTCCCTCTATCCTATTTCTAGATGCAAGAGGGTTCGTTCAGAGTCGCCAGTACGTTTTACAAAAAAATGACAAAATAGTTGTGTAAGAGGAAAGGCTACAGGTAAGCCTTTCTTTACACGTTTGTCTACAAAATCAGAATTTTATAAGGTTCGAAAACTATGTTACAGATTAGGAAGGTGTTAAGCACCCGTTCCACCCTTTCGGTCTCTAGTGGTCTTATATGTTTATTCTATGTTAGAAAACTTGGATGCTTTTACTGATATTATACTGTTTTCTGGAAATAATTCATGAAAACCTGATTTTGGAAAAAAACAGGAAAAATGACAAAAACATTGTATTCCGTGATCCAATATTTTAGTTTTGTCGAAATCTGATTACTAGTGACAAAAGTTTATCTTATCTATTTTTTGAAAAAAAGAGAATTATGAATTCCTTCTGGTGGGGAAAGGGTAATAATGGTGGGGGTATTAAATGGAAGTCATGGGATAAGTTTTGAATTCATAAATCTAAGGGCGACCTTGGGTTTCGAAGATTGCATGAGTTCAATATGGCTATGGTGGCCAAGCAAGGCTGGCGGATGCTCTCGATTCCCAACTCGTTAATGGTGAGAGTTTATAAAGCTAGGTATTTTTCGAATGATTCTTTTCTTAATGCAAAAGTCGGGCACAATCCAAGTTATATGTGGGACTAGTGTGGTGGCTGCCATATAGTTGATCCGGTCTAAAATTCATCGTCGTGTAGGTGATGGAAAGATACTTATGATGTTTAAGGATGATCGGTGGCTATTTTGTCCCAATGATCCGTTTGTGCTCACATCTCCTCTGCCTTTGCTGCATAATGCTACTGTCAATTCTCTTATGCCAAGTTCTCATGTTGGTGGGATAATGATGATCTTAACGATATTCTTATCAAGCTGTGATGCTTCTCATGTGCGTTCAAATTTCCCTTTGTTTTGAATAATAATTGGG